>SNQJ01S0084886.1:6869-37068 GCA_010110895.2 Picea sitchensis
GCGTGATGAAAAAGCCAATGAAAACATGTATTGACCCTCCTTTACCTTGTTGTGTTGGCAGGATGTATGTTCAGTGGAGGGAAAGGGAGCACGAGGCCGCCAATGAGTTAGTGGTTGCAGATCTGAATGTTGTGGTCGTGCTTACGCAGTGTGGGTTGGTAAAATTATTTTTATGTTCGTTCATGCGCACGCAACCAAGGCTACTGAATGCCTTGGTTGATTACTGGCACCCTGATGCAGAGGAATTCATGCTAGAGGGGAAATCCTTGGTGCCCACCACCGAGGATATTTACTTTCTGACTGGCCTCTCAAGGAGAGGGGAACCAGTCAACTTTCAGACTTTTCCTACGGGGATGAGCAAGGTCTCAGAGCTGATAGATGAGTACTGTGAGGCTGGGACCGATCATAGAGGTTCCTCGATACCTGTTAGTAGGATTACCAGCCTCTCCCTATAGACTATTTTATTGCTCATTGGGCGGATTACCAGCTCAGCAGTCGTGCATCAGGATTCGCGCACACAGATGAAATGTGTGATCCAGTGCATGAATGCACAAATTTTTGATTGGAGTACCACACTGTTGGAGTGCATGAAGAGGCAATTGACAGATTGCCGAAAGCGGACACATAGGAACTTCGGGTTTGGGACCATCCTGTGTTTGTTCTTTTTCGAGAGAGTTTCATGCTTCAGTCCTCGGCTGACAGTACGAGGACATCTGGCCACTTTCCTCGCAGTATGCAGATGGGCAGTTTTACTGCCGCGACAGGGTGGTGGAAGGACCGTGGAGGCCTTCAACAACAACTTTTTTTCTTGGTTGTCACGACAGATCCCGGCTATAGAGGACTACCCATATGTAGGGATGACTTCTCCAGAGATCCAGAGATACCAGTGCCTCCTGGTGAGGAGCGAGGGGAGATGGGTAAGTCTCCACCTGTATAGTTTTTTTGTTTGCATATGTAATTTTTATGTCTTTTTTGATATATATATCATGTTTTTGTATACCAGAGTTTTTGATGGGTGAACGTTTATTGCATGCAGATGTGGGACCCGTGCGACCTGTCGACTATGCACGGAATAGGCGCCGCCCACGGCCAGAAGCCGCAGCTTTCGCCGCTGGAGGAGAAGCAGTAGCAAGGAACCTCCCAGCAGGAGAGGCCGAGAGGGTCCTGAGGCAAATTAAGCGGAACTTTACTGTGCTCACTCGCACAGTTCCCATGGCAGAGATAGAGGATCTATCGCCATCCATGCAGACTCATGTTGTGGGGGCACCTCGGACATGGGTCCGATTGTTTAAGCGTTTAGCCCAAGATGTACATGATTATAATAGGGCACATAGGCCCTGAGAAGACTTTAGAATTTTATGTGCCACGAGAACTGATATGTATATATTTTTTGAGGGCATAAGCCCAGTGACTCGTTATTGTTCCCACTTTTGAGGCGCTTGTACCCATCTATGTACTCTGAGGATTTTATGATGTTTATATATGGTTTTTATCTCTTTTCTGTGTCTTATAGATTATGTGTGCAAAAATGTATTTACATGTTTATGTTCATGATATTTTTATATGTGGGCAAGATGCCAATCTAAAATGTGATTAGCTAGAGTATCTATGATTTGGTTTAATCTCCTAGGAACATGAAAATATGTAATGTAATCAAATTTGTGTTCTAAGAGACGTACCCTAAGGAATCGTCGGTGTAAAGTTGGATTGTGAACCCGGTATACTCTGTTTAGCTGCGACACAACCAGTTGAGCATCTAGATAGACCCAGAGATGAGAGATACCCAATGACAATGCATCACGAAGCAACTCAATAACTGCACTATACTCGGCAACATTATTTGTGGTGTCACCTAAGCATATACCTTCGGAAGATAACAACTGACCCTGTGGTGTAAAGATTACCCAAGTTGTGGAGGCAAGCCTCCACGTGTGTCGACTAGCACCGTCCGCATACCCAACAAACACCTCGGACTCACTTGACATCTGCCATATTGACGAAAGATAACATCAATGACATGTCCATAACACTTTTTAAAAGAAATGTAAAAATAATAGTACAAATACTATACATATGTTACAAAAAGTTACCCACAGTGACCTTTCTATGAGTAATACTTCTTGAGGTAGAGCCCATTTCTAGGCTCCGCCAAAGCATTCCCTTCAAAATCGACCAAACGATAAGCGCCCTTTTTTAATACCTCCTTAATAATGAAGGGTCTGAACCACATGGGTTTAAACTTTCCTACCCCCAGGGGGTCCTTATCTTGGTCATAGACCAGGACAAGGTCGCCCTCAGAAAAAACCCGAGGACGAACGGACCTATCATATTGACACTTGACCTTATTTTTATGAGCCTCATTGGCCAAGGCTGCATCACGACACTGTTCATCAAGCTGCTCAAGGTGTACTAATCGTTCTTCAAGTGGAGAAGTGTCTGGAAATAACTGTACTGCCAATTTCAGAGATGGGATTTGACATTCAATGGGAAAGACTACCTCCAGCCCATAAATGAGTTGGAAAGGTGAAAAACCGGTTGCAGTCTTAACAGATGTTCGGTAAGCCCATAATGCCGAGTATAACATCAAATGCTAATTTGACTTGGCTGAGTTGATAGTTCGTTGTAGAATAGTTTTAAGAGTTTTGTTGACAGCTTCCACCTACCCATTGTCCTGGGGGTAGTAAGGTGAGGAATATTCTTGCCGTAACCCAAGCTTTGATGTTAATTCGGACATCATTTGGTTCTGAAAGTGACTGCCATGGTCAGTGACAATCTCTCTCGGGACGTCGAACCGTGCTATAATCTGGTTGAATAAGAAGAGAGATGCAGTCTTTCCATCATCTTTAAATGTTGGCATAGCTTCGACCCACTTAGTGAAGTAGTCGATAGCTACGATGATATAGCGGTGCCCCCTTGCTGACGGGGGGTTGCATGTAGTGTAATCAATCCCCCACTTAGTGAAGGGACCAACTGTGATGACAGGAAACATGGGAGCTGGATGTGCCCTCATCTTCCGAGAGAAGATTTGGCACGGATGGCACTTCTTGACCGACTCGATACAATCTTTCATAAGTGTGGGCCAGAAGCAACCTGCTCGTAAGATCTTTTGGGCTATTGCCAACCCAGATAAGTGACCGCCACAAGCTCTTGTATGACAATTGTTGAGCACTATGACGGCATCCTCATGAGTGAGACATCGACGCAAAATGCAGTCTACACCTCTCCGGTACAACGTATCATCGAGTATGAGATAATTCTTAGCCTGATGGCGTATCCGCTGATGCTCGTCACGAGAAGCAGAGGTGGGGCACTTCAAAGTCTGGAGATAGATCAGTATATCTCTGTACCAGGGGTCTAAAGATTGAATCAAATACATATCCCCCCGGATAGGTGATTCTTCAGGCACAACGTCACCTAACTCAACCGGAAGCTCCGAAATAAGTTCTGCGAAGACCAATGACTTCTTGGACTTTGCTGAAACGAAGTCTAAGTCAAATTATTGGAGGATGACCATCCATCTACTGATTTTTCCACTGATAAATCATCGTTTCAACATGTACTGGAATGGATTCACAACAGCGACGACGGTGGTCTTACGAAATAGAACATAGTGACGGAATCGTTGAACAGCATGAACTGTTGCCAACGCAAGTTTTTCGAGATGGGAATAATTAAGTTCCGGTCCTACGAGGCCTCGGCTCAGGTAATAGATCACGTATTCTGAAAACGAATCATCTTCCTGAACTAAAACCATGCCTATGGTTGACTCTGCGGCAGCCAGATATAATAAGAAATCTTTGTTATAATTAGGTGGCCATAGCAGAGGTGTGGTTGTGAGGGCATGTTTTAATGCATTGAAAGAGCATTGAGTGGCTTCATCCTAGAAAAAGGGAACATCTTTCTTCAGTAAACGCATAAAGCCCTTAGTGATTTCGGCATAGTTGGCGACGAAGCGTCGTAAGAAGTTCGCCTTGCCTTGAAGACTTTGAAGTTGTAAGATTGTGCGTGGGGGAGGCAACTGGATTATTGCCTCCACCTTGAGAGGATCCACCATGATCCTTGTTGTTGATACGATGAAACCTAACAAACATCTTGACGTGACGCAGAAGCTGCACTTGTTGGGATTCAAGCGAATCCTGAAGTAGCGACAGCGTTCGAAGATTAGTTTGAGGTGCGTAGGATGATCCTTTCGCTTGCGAGAGCGTGATGCTAAATCATCTAGATAGGCCTCGACTATTTGTTTGAGGTCATGAAACGCAAAAGACATGGCCCGCTGGAAAGTGGCTCCAGCATTCTTGAGGCCAAAAGGCATCTTTCGATAGGCGAATGTACCCCATGGACAAATGAATATCGTTTTGTGTTGGTCTTCAGGTTTGATTTGGATTTGATTATATCCCGAAAAACCATCCATGAACGAAAAGGCTTCACAACCGGCACATTCATCAATGATCTGGTCAATTAATGGGGTTGGAAAATTATCTTTGGGACATGGCTTGTTCAAATCACGGAAATCGGTACATACACAAATCGTGCCTTGTTTTTTATTGACCGGCACAGGGTTTGACACCCATTGAGTCAAATGGATAGCGTAAATGAACCCTGCCTTGAGCAATTTCTCAACCTCAATCTTGATGGCTGCTGCTTTCTTAGGATTGACTGGACGAAGTTTTTGTCGAACAGGCTTAGCATCAAGATACGTTGTGATTTCATGTTCAACTATTTTCGGATCGATGCCTTGCATTTCCTCATAAGACCAGGCAAAAACATTGCGAAATTCTTTGAAAAGATCCGTGTAAATTTGAATCTCTTCAGGGGAGAAATCCACTCTGACGAAGACATTCTCCACGATGCCATGGTTTCGAGAGATGTTGATAGGTATAGTCGCAGTGATAGTCGCCATATTTCCCTCAACATAAATTTTTTGTGTAGCTAAGAGATTAATGGGACATGGTTGATCTCCCGTCATGGTGATAGTGAATTCTCCTGCCTCGATTCGGATTAACTCTGGGAGGAAATATGATCTGTGATGAAGATCCTCCCAAGGTTTGTCCGGACTAGTCATTTCCTCGATCACTGCTTCGTCAGAAGGCAAGACTAAGTCTAACGAATCGGTGTTGGCGAGAGAACCCTGAGCCCAGATAGGCTCTAGAGGTGGATCCAACTCTTGTGCGGGAGTCGGATCAGGGTTAGATGAAGCTTGTTGGACCAAAGAGTACACTACTTCAGTGGCGGACAAGGGCATGGAAATGCCGGAGTGCCCTGTCTCATCCATCATGGTTGATGGGGAAGGAAGAATCCACGGATCCTCAAAGTAATTCATGTGGAACGACGAAACGTGAAAAATCTCATCCCTTTGGTGATTAGATATAAACTTGACATCGTCATGAGGTGGGTAATCGAAGGTACCCATCAAGGATGGGCACAAACCAACTCCTACGTTAACGACACCGGCTTGAGGATTGTCAATCATGGGAACCGTGGATGCCCCCAAAGCTGGGTTAGGTCTAGAGAAGGACAATTGATCGATGGTCACTATCCGACCCTCGTGTGGAAACAACAAGACTCGAAAAACTGTAGCAACCACAGCTTTCATAGCATTATTAAGTCCAACTACGACCTAACAAGAGATTATAGTCGAGGGGGGCATCGACTACCTCTACCTCGACGCACACAGTCTTCCCTCCTAACTGCACAGGGAAAGAAGGAATGATGCCATGTGGTCGGAAAGAACGACCGTCGAACGCAGTGAGGAGAGTAGGTGATGGAGACAAAGCGGGCTGGCCAATGGCCTTCCAACATGCTAACGACATAACGCATGTCGAGGCACCCTCGTCGACCACCTTGTGAAAGATATTGCATGTAAAAGTTTTCGTGGGATGAGCCACTACTATCTGAAACACTATGTGGTAAGCCAGATGAGGTTTTAAGTCAGTTGTATCTAGCATGATGGTACTTGGGTTACAAGTCTCAGTAGAGCCTAAAGCAGTCAACAAGGCTTTCCTTTGAGCAGGGCAGCTTTGGAGGACCTCCAAAGTAGACATCGCACAAGGGGTTTGTGATAAATCCCCCACCACAGAGTAATTCTGGGTGGCCCTTGTGTTTGGATTGTGAGAAGCTTTCTTAAACGCACCCTTTGGAATGTGTGTCATTGTTTCTCCCAACGTCTTCTCGATCTGCAGAGGAAGAGATGGGAGTTTGGCTTCTTTACCCTTCTCAGAGGTGCTTGGTTTACTATAGTCGTGTGCTCTAGTCATTATTAAAGCATCACCCCTAACCATATATACATTCGTGGATGAGGAATTGCTTGGGGGAGGGAAAGTTTCCTAGCTGCCCCCGTCAGCACTTGTAGAGGCTTGAGTTAAATTTTGCCCATGCTAAAAGGGATTAGTCAACACGGCTTGTTGTTGCTGTGTGACAAACTTTTGGGCCTCTGCAAGTCGAGGACACAGATGGGTCAGGTGGTCTTCCACACACAAGTTGCACGGATACCTCGCCTTCCATTTTTCCGTGGTGCCCTTGCCATCATTATCAGTGGGTTTTTTCTCCCCCTTACCCTTCTTTCGTTGTTTTTTCTTCCCTTCAGGCTGCTGGTTGGTCTTTGGGTTAGTCGTCTGCATGGAGTGTACTTCCGATGTTTGGGTAGGAGGAGCAGCCAAAGCAGTAGTTTGGCTGGCCATTGAGTGTTGTATAGATAGATGTTGCAATTGTTTTGTCAATTGCTCAGCGGGCTTGGTTTGGGCTGAACCAACAATACCATCGGCATGTGGTCCAGCTCTCTGTCTAGTTTTATCCAGTATCGATCGTGGTGCATCCAACAGGATGTTGTACAATAAACCAGAATGAGAATAGATAAGCTCAAACTGTTGAGCCCTCATGATGGCATCTTCTTTGGAGAAAACCCCAGAAGTTGCGACGTCTTTGGATAATTGTGGCACCAGATACTTAAGGAACCACTCAAGTAGGAATGTTGGTGGGACTGGTACTTTAATTAGACTCTTCCGGTGTCTCCACTCTCGGATATGATCAGAGATATGGTCCACTATTGTCTGTTCGAAATTGGCGAGCAACTTTGTGCCAGCATCGTATCTCACAGGTAACTGGAAATGGTTAAGGAAGGCCATCACTAATTTGCCAAAGGAAGAGTATCGTGAGTGATCGAGCTCGATGTACCATTTCGCGGCACTCCCGATGAGAGTGCGTTGAAACAATCGCAACTGAACGGAGTCATCTTTCAATGAGTTGGATGAACACCAAAGATGGAAGGTAGTCACGTGATCACCTGGATCTTTGTTAGGCTTGGCCTCGAACTTTGGAATGTCCGAAGGCAACTTCGTTGGCATAGGAGGCCAATGCGGATCGTGAAAAATAGGATCATTTAACAACCTTGTCAAATCTAGCAAGTGTAACGTCGCCAGGAATGGTAGTTTGGGTTGCTACTGATAGCCTGGGAAAAAGGGTCCTGGAGTTTGACTGGCACCAGGTTGCCAGGAAAATTTTGGCTGTTGGCCCGGGTTCTGGTAGAAACCATGGCCCTGACCAGCGTAAGGATTTTTCATCTGTGGAGACATCATTGGATGATTCCCCATAAAGGACATCGGATCTTGGGCATGCATCATGTTTGAAGGACTTTGGGAAGGATTACCCCATGCTGGTCCTGATGGGAGAGGCATAGAAGTTTGTCCGGGGTTCCATTGATTGTGGAAAGAATTACCCCAGAATGGCATTCCAAAGGAGGGAATGGATCCTTTTCCTGAGTTCCAAGGTCCTGGTATATGTGCCCCCGGCGCAGGAATAGTACCCTGCGTCGGAGTAGACTTTCCAAAGATGGGAGTGCCCCCAGATGAGAAAGCAGTGGATGCGAAAGTGTTGTTACCAAATGTCACGTTCCAAAAATATGGTGACGAACCTACCGGCATAGTGTGCGCAGGTGTTCCTTGACTCCCAGCTCCAAATGAACTCGTGTGTGCAGGCTGCCCGGCCGACTGCTGATGCAGACCACCAAGCGAAGGGGACGAAGGAGAGATATGACCTCCAGCGTAAGGAAAAGCATTGAAAGGGATAGGAATGCCCCCAAGTTGACCTTGCAGAGGAGCGTTAGAGCTCCCTGCCCCCAGACCCAAATTCTGTAAAGGGGAGTGAGTGAGTGCAGGACTTGTGCCCGAACTAGGCATATCGTACGAGAACAGAGGGCCTATCGCACTAGGTGTGAAGGGATTTGTGGTCGCCGTGATAGATGGGATCGATCCACTGTGCGACGTAGTTGCGGCCGAGACCATGGTGGCCCGGACTGACGATGGCAAGTTAGGAGATGATTCTCCTGTGGTAGCAATGGTGGTGGGAATGGAATAATTCCCAGAGGAAGTAACAGCGTTTGTTTCCATAGTTGTGTGAGGCACTGACAGGCGTTCGTAAAATAGGATTGGTACACTGACCGATGGCCAGGTATTAGTGGTTGGGGTTTCAACCGAGCCAATATTGGTGGTTGATTCCTCCAGGAGTTGTTCGGGAACAATGGTTTGTAACCCGGTTGCTTCGAAAGACCCTTGTTGGTCTATCTTCCGCCTCAATGGTGGCGGGGGTGGCTCCAATATAATCGGCGGCAGGCCTAGAAGCCTTCATGACCGGTGAAGCTCGAGATCCTCCACTGTGTGAGAAGATCCAAGACACGCTAAGGTATTCTACACGTTCAAACAGTAACACACACTAAAAAGAAGCCCCTAAGAGATAAGACAAGCAATCACTAACTATTTTGAAGAACAGTTACAACAACCAACACTAGAGCAACTTACCGGTGCAAGTGAAACTTGAATACGGAAGAACCCTCCAGGTATACTCTGCAAAGTGTGGCCCGATGTCTGTCCTAGGTACCGCGGTATACCCCCGCAGTCACCTGTGTATGTCCCTAAAAATATTGGCCACTAGTTTGCCAGCACGCAAACAGTCACCAGGCGGGTACAGTCGATAGTCGGGTAGACCACAATGAGCAGGGTATCAAGCCCGAAACCTGTCAAGGGTATCGAGAGCAAATGGTCCAGAAGACAACTGAGGACCTCGAACGGATTCGAGACCCACGAAGCCCCGTGGAAAATGAAAACGACGGAATCCCAAAACAAATCCTCGATATGGGTTCTCCACTACGCTTGGTCCGGCTTTGGAGGGGTTATCTCCGCTACCTTTCCTCACGCGACCTTGTGTTTATCCCCTGTGTTAGAGGGGGGTCCCGGATAACTTCCACATAACTGGACTTCTACACTCCCTATCACAGACTCCAATGTTTGTTTTTGAGTGGCCTTGGAGAGTTTCCTCTCCAACCTAATCCAAGGCCCTAGTCCTGAACTAGTTTGTGAACCCTACAAACAAAAAGTTTAATAGATTTTTAAATTAGCATTGCTTTTATGGGATTTTTTACGTCACGGGATATGAAGGTGAAACTGATGATGTGCAAAGACTCAAAGCAAAAATGAATGAAAAAAGTTGGAAACAAAATACTTTTACTAAATGCAAAAACCAACAACTTTTCACAAAGAAAGACTTCTTTTTCTTTTCAATTTTTCTAAGATTTCATGCAGAAAACATAAAGGACTTTCGCTCGACTACGAGATACTTATGCTCTAAATGCACTACAAAAACTTATGAACAAAAAGACTTCTTCCTAGCTATTGATGCAGAAACACAATCTTCAAACAAAGAAGAAAATGAAAAGATTTTTTTTTTTTTCTTTTTTTTTTTTATTTACATGCAAATCAAGCAACAAAGGGAAAATACCGACAAGCCTAAAACCAAGAAAAATGAAATTCTGGCTTAAAGCACAGATCCCAAAGAATTAGAGCAAAGACACACAATGGCAATCAAGAAAGCAAAGACTCTTACGCTTGTCTAAAAACCATAAAACAAAATTTTTTTCTTTTTATCTTTTCTATCAATTATCAACTAAGAAAAAGCAGGCTAAGGGTAAGCTGAGCTAACCTACTGACTATTCAACCCCAGACTTAAACACCTGAGAGCACTACTCCTCACCAAAAGATGGGATGACTGCCCCATCTTGATAAAAAAGCATCATGTCAAACACGCTACTGTCACTGAAACAACACGCGTGCAAATGCGTACTGAGCTGAAACAGAACGCGTGTACCCACAGTCTGACCTTGTACAGGTCGCGGGTATGTATAACTTCTAAGGCAAAAAACAAAGACAGGCAGCCCAGACCCAGAAGAGGCCTCTGGTATTGATAACCAGGGTCTCTTGAAGGCTTGGATGCTTCTTCTAATAGAAAAGAAAAAATATTTGCAAGGGATAACAAAACACAACAAGACAAACTGAGACAAGACTGTGACCAGCAAGACTCAAAAAAGATCCAGAAAACCCCCTGAGAATGTATAATTCTGACAGGGAAGAGGAGGACTGCCTCTCAAGCTTTCTGAAATCCCACATGCTACTAAAACCTCTATAGCTAGCGTTCAAATGCGGGTTGTAAGAGGTTAGAGAGCGGGTACACGCGTGCAGGCCTTCTGCAGGTCGCATGTACCTCTGTGTGTCCTGATAATTACCGTCAAGCAATAGTCAAGGAAAAACTGGTATAAAGAACCAGGTTCCCTGCTAGCTCTGACCTAACAGAAAACAGACAGACAAAGAAACAGAAAATCCACTCCTTTAAACTACCCAAAAAACCTCAACTAAATCTGGAAAACCCTAAAGAGTATCTTCCCCAGTACGGTCGCCAACTCTGTTGTTGGGAAAAATACCCTACGGACTAGAAAACTAGGGTCAGACTTGCATGCATAATTTTGACCGTAAAGAAATTACTTTTAACCTACCACCCAAAACTTAAAACCCCTCTTTCACATACATGCATGGAAAGGAACTACTAACCTTTTTACTGATGTTTGGTGTAGATCCTCCATTGCGCTTTGCCCACTTGCTTGCGTTGCTCCTTCCAAAGATAATCCTGCAATCAAAGCAAAACACTACGCATGCATGCTACTTTTCTACTTGAGGGTTAGAAATTAAGCATAAATAGAACAAATCATATATAAATCATGCATTGGCATGGGAAAAGTATTATTTTATTATTTTCAAAATGAATCAACTTACAATCAAAGTCGAGACTGGCCACCGCTCCTTGATCTTGATCCTGGGCTCCTCCTCTTCTTTGTCCTCCAACTGCTTTGCGTTAATTCTCCTTAGGCTTGAGGAAAGGCTAAAGGGTTGGGACAAATGGATTCGGCAATTGGGCAGAGTTTCTTCGCTATAATTTTTCTCCCCAAATGGTACCCCTACCCCTTCTTTTATAGGCTAGAAGGAGCTAGGGTTTTGGACGAACTCTCGGCCATGCATGGCCGGGAGTTTCAGTTAACTGACCCATAGCTTTTTGTCCCATCAGCAACTTTTCTATTTTTGTGTTTTGTTAGGTAAACGTGGGCTGTAGTAGGCCTGCCAGCATTCACATGCGTGCAGTAGTGGGTTAGGGAACGTGTACCTTTACCCAAGAGGATTTTTAAAGAGGTTGTTCAGCAGATGTTTTGGCAATGAAGGGATATGAGTTGGCCTGATGCCAGGTAAGCATGTGTGGTGCAACTTAGGGTTATAACACTGGGTGGATTGCACTATCTCCTCCTATGCTTGTCGAAGGCGAGCTTCGACTGTATCAGCGATCCGGTGGAGTTGAGTTGGATCATCTCCCATTTCTGGTTTTCCTGCTAATAGAGGCACAGTAGAAACTGTGTGGCTGGACTGTAGTGCCTGTTTCACTTCTTGAAGTTCAACCTTGATCTGACTAAACACCTCCTCCTACTTAGCTTCTTGCTTCTCTGTTATCTCCAGCGAAGCATCGTTCAGTGTTGCGACGATGAAGTCGAAGTCATCTGAAGTGAGGGTGGTCTCAAACTTAGTCCTGGTTGCTTTCGATT
Organism: Picea sitchensis; assembly: GCA_010110895.2. Lineage (NCBI taxonomy): Eukaryota > Viridiplantae > Streptophyta > Pinopsida > Pinales > Pinaceae > Picea > Picea sitchensis. The sequence goes on from SNQJ01S0084886.1 coordinate 18,775, forward strand.
TCTTCCTTGAGGAAGGTTTCGGAGGGGAAACCTTCCTTTTCTTCTAGGGGTCCTCCTCGTCTCTAGGTGGTGTAACTTCACCTTTCTTTTGTTCAACTTATGCGCCATCTATCTCTTCGTAATTACCTCCTTGTTTAGGTGAGATAGAAGCAGTCTTCGTTGAGGTACTGTGGACATATTGGGCTTCTTCATTGTTCTTGGTCATGCTCAGTCCAGGTGTATCCGTCGTAGTTTCTGGACTGTCAACATCAGACATCTTTGTAGGGTTCGCTGGAACAAGGAGGTCCGCCAACCATTCCTTGGTAATCTTTTCCAATTCATCCTCCGTCAACTTTTAGTATGACTGCAGTTGTTGTTTATGCTCATCAACGTGCATTGTGATATAGATGAAATGGTGGTCCACGCTGAATTTCATCAAGGGTATAAACCTGTGGAGTGTGTTCGGGGATATATGAGGCTCAGACTGGATAGCGGTCTTCAGCTGGGTGTAATACATGTGGAATATGGCATTTTATTGCAACTCCTTGTTCATGTCGCTGGAGTACCACAACGTACTGAACTTCGCGGCCAGTGGTTCAAAGGGCTCGATGTCTGGGAAGGTCTCACCTTCCGACATCTCCCATGCAATGAACGCGATTAAGATGAGAAACCAACTGAAGTGGAACTCATATCATTGGTATTGCGCTTCCCTGTACTCCAGTTCTAACTGGTTCACCAATTACTTCTCCCAATTCATGTGTAGGCCCTTCGTGCACTTCCCTGTGAGGTCGACTACAAATCTGGTTACTTGGGTGGGTCGGTTCTTGCGAACTAATTCCCTTGCGATCAGTTGACAGGCTAGGTGCACTACGCCACTCTAGATAGAGGTTACCTTGTAGCCTCACGTGCCCTTATCTACATCTCCATAAGTATCCTTTATCCTCTGGGTGAGAACACGATCCGCGGTCTTTCCAGGGTAGAAATCTTTTAGGTCAGGGCCTTGCATGCTTAGCCCTGTGATCCGATTGATCAATGTCAGATCCACTATGATGCGGTGGTTCAACCACAAATAACCTCCATGATAGCAAGACAGTAGTAATTTGACGCATGCGTTCACCTCTTGGTGTCGCCCGAAGTGCGGAATCTTCATAACATTCAATAGGATGAACTGCGCGAGGTTTTGGGTCCATGACTGAGGGGTAATCTTTGATTTCTTTCCCTTGGTTCTTGTCAGATACTTATGTGGGGTGAGAATTCTATAAACCTTCCTATCACCGAGGTTGAAGTCTCTAAACTTCAACACTACGAGCTTATCCTGGTCAGCACGAACTGCGTGCACCTCTTTTGGAAGGTACACAGTGACCAACGCATATCCAAAGTCTCTGGGCACACTCTCTCGGTTTATTGGGCCGCTCAGAGGTGGTAGATAGGCAGGTAGGAAGCTCGGAATCATCTTAGCATTCACTAAGTCATCCTTGTGCTTAGTTCGCCTTTCACGGGATGGTCCAGCTCCGTGGGTAGTGGATGGAGAGGTCGGCTGTCCTCTCATCGATGATACTTGTATACCTATAGACACTCCTCTTTCCGACATGATTCTTTCTGTCATCAATTCGAGGAGAACTTATGTTACTGATTCTTCAACTATGATGAGATCATCGAAAATACACGCTTGGGATTAAAATTATCGGGGTCACGATGGACTTAGACACTGCACTGGAATAATAGAAAGGGTGCAATGATCATTGTATGCAATTCGTTCAGTCTGCGGGCTTCAAATTATCAGTTAGCAAAAGTTTTCTTCATGCCTGGCATGAAGGGATAAGTAGGCAACTCGGAAATGGTTCACATGCAATGGTTATGAGCCCCTATTAACTCTTGTTCAATCCATTATGGAGTGGTTCAACGGTCTGATGATGAACCTTTATTGTGTTTCTGTCCATTCGGAGCGGAAGTCGAACAGATATATCGGGCCCAATGGCTATATTGCTTAGCCATGGTGAAGTGCCATGTGTCATTGTTCTGATATCTCGACGAAGCTCGAATTCTACAAATTTTGTTTCCGCGAAGTTCCCTCTGGAACCTTATGCAACTTATCTCTCTTCTTACTTTGTTTCCTCACCTTATTTCCAGTGAGCTTCGTCTCGATAGTCTCTTTTCCATTTTGATTCTTATCGTCTCTTAACATAGTCACTGCACGTTGTTGATATTCTTTCCTAGGATTCAGGGGTAATGCCTCTTCTTTATCTGGAGTAAGTACTTAAATCTTATGTGGGTCTCCTAATGTTCTTGCAACTTCGACATCAATGTTTCTAGTGACAACTAGCTTCGATATGTTTTCTTGTTCTTCAATCAATTGTGTGATCCTTCTAGCCATGAAATCTTTTAAGTCTTGTTTCTTCTGCTTCAAGGCTTCTTCTTCTTCCTTTCATCTAGCTCGAGCTCTATCAATCCAAGGTTTTCCTATTGACATGGTAAATGGGGCACTGTCTTCAATAAACTTAATAATCTCAAAATCTTCCTCTGTCGAAGTTCCATTAACGTTCATAGGTATCTAAGAGAGATTCCCACATAAGTTTACCAGATTTCCTCTGAATAGTCATATTCCTCCTAATGAATGGATCGTAGCAGGCCTTTTTATAGATTCCCAAGTTCTTTCTGTCATAATATTCACTTGTGTTTCCTCATCTAGAACATAGTCAATGTCGAAGTCCCCTATTCTTTCTTCAAGGCACTCCTTTTCTTTAAAAATATTTGATAGTCTAACATGTCGATGGTCATCCAAGGTGTCTTTCATCTATAGTAATGCCTTCTCTGATTCTTTCTAAGGTTCTATTATAGCCTTATATTTTGGATTTGGCTTAGGGTTTTCTTGTCTTATGTTCATACTTTCAAGCTTAGCAATCATTCTAGGGCAATCCAACACTTCATGGTCCATAGCCTTACAACAAAGACAACTAGGTCTTCTTCCAAGGCATTCCTTAGAAAGATGTCTTGGTCTTCTACAACTATAACAGAGGGTCAATCCTCTCTTTCTTTTAAATTCTCCCCATCCTCTCTTGTAGTGCGCGCTAGGATCGTATGAGCTAACCTGCAACAAATTATTTCTAGGATCCTGCATCCATTTGTTAGTCCAAACATTCTTTCTATGCATAGGTATAACATATTTTTCATGATTCTTATCAGATCTATTCATATCAAACCTTATTTCATCTATTAGTTCCCTAGTTTTTAAGCAAGGACAGAATCTATCAATCATACCTATATCCATACTCTAGAAACGAAAAATTTCACTTATCTTACTTTTGCAGAGCACAAAGTTCCAGATCTAAAAAAATTTAACTATTCTTACCTTTATCAGAGCACAGAGCTTACAGATCTTACCTCTCTTCTTCAGACCGGACTTCTTCTCTTGAGATCTGACCTTCCTCTTGGCACAAAGCTTCACAGGTCAAGTAAAATGTTGTGCAGTAGGGAAACAGATCTACGCACAGAGCTTACACACTTTCAGATCGAATCTTTTCACAAAGTTTCTTCTTCCTTAGTTCCCAACAATCACAGTTTCAGGTCCCGAAAATGGAACCATTTGTTGGCATAGGGTCAGACACAAGGTTCAATGCTACAACAGCGCACCAACAAAACCCTAACTATCGACTCTTTTGGCAACACCTGCGAAGCAGATGAAGTCTCACCCAAGGTAGAGGGAGGGGTGGTTGCAGGACTCAAGTGTCTGCAACCTTAGCTGGGACACAAATCTGTGATTATAACACTTTAATAAAGCACTTAGCACCTTCAGTTCCTTAATATACAATCGTTACCTACTTCTTTGATAAAACATAGCCTCGCAGTATTTACATTAACCTACTATATCTAAGCACTTAGCATAGGTAAACAGATCATATTAAGCACTAAAAACAACCATGTATATCAGATCTAGCCTTCCCACATATAATAAGCATAAAGCAAGTAGATTTATCCAACTACATCAAAGCACTTAGCAAAAGAAGACATAAACTCATTAAGACAAGAACAAAGCATCATAACACAAGATTTACATGGTTCACCCCTCTCCTGGGGCTACATCCACCAACTCTTCTTCTTTATAGTCTTCGGTCAATCGATTACAAGCACAGAGCCTCAAAACCCTTACTCCGCACAGGACAGAAGATATGCACAGCTCACTAGATCCCTCTTCCTTGAGTTACAGCATTGAGCCTCCTATCGTATCGCACAGGGACTTACATTCAGCTCTGCAATTATTACACAGAATGCACAAAGCCTTGATCACATAGATTCAACTCTTGGCACTTAGCCTACATCACATAGATATATAATCCACTAGTTCTCTATATGGCCTAGACATCTATATATACATACAAAATAGGCCTAAACATGGGTAAACCAATGGGCCGACATCCCCTTCCCATTACATATTCCCAAAAACCCAAAAAGGAGGGTGATATCCCGTGATCTCTGCTTCGTCTTGTGCTCCTCCTTCGACAGGTTGTCGAAGTTCCAAAATAGGTCATCATGACCAAGAAATTCCCAAAACTTGGTCAAGGGCCAACAAATACCTCTGGAAGCTAACAACTGGCCTCCAGGTGAGAAAATCACCCAAGTTGCAGAAGCAAGCCTCCAATTGTGTGGGATAGCACCGTCCGTGAACCCAAAATAAAACTCTAATTCACTTGAAACCTCTGATTCACTTGACATCTGCCACAGTGAAAAACAAGACATAAATAACGACACGTCCACAAAACAAAAAAGACAAAAATGTATAAGAATCTATACATATATACAAGAAGTCACCCAGGTGACCAACCTAAGAGTAGTACTTCTTAAGGTAGCCCATTTCTAGGTTCATCCAAGGAATTTCCCTCAAAATCAACCAAATGGTAAGTTCCCTTCTGCAAGACCTCTTTCAAAATGAACGGTCTGAACCACATGGATTTGAACTTGCCTGCCTCGAGGGGATCTTTGTATTGATCGTATACCAGGACAAGATCACCTTCAGAGAAAATCCAAGGATGAACGGACTGATCATACTGACACTTGAATCATTGCTTATGATCCTCATTGGCTAAGGCTGCATCACGACGCTTCTCATCGAGTTCCTCGAGATATAGAAGGAATTCCTAAAGCGGTGAAGTGTCTGAAAGTAATTCTACTGCCAACTTTAAAGAATAAATCTGGAACTCAATAGGTAAGACTACTTCTAGCCTGTATACAAGTTGAAAAGGTGAAAAATTGGTGGCAATATTCACAGACGTTCAATAGACCCACAACGCTGAATATAACATCAAATGCCAATTTGACTTGGCATAATTAATCGTCCGTTACATAATAGTCTTGAGAAACTTATTCACGGCTTCAACCTTACCATTCACTTGTGGGTTATAAGGTGATGAATCTCAATGAAAATATCCTTCAGGATATCGAACCTTACTACTATTTGATTAAATATGAAAATATTTTAAGTTTCTCCATCATTACTATGCGTTGGCATAGCTTCGACACACTTTGTGAAGTAGTCCACTGCTACAATGATATAACGATGCCCCTGGGATGAAGCCGGGTGACATGTAGTAAATTCAATCGCCCACTTTGTGAAAGTACCAACAACAATGACAGGAAACATAGGAGAAGGATGTGTCTACATATTCCAACAGAAGATCAGGCATGGGTGGCACTTCTTGACCGCTTCCACACAATCCTTGATTAATGAGGGACAGAAATAACCTGCACATAGAATATTTTGGGTTGTTTCCAACCCAGATAAATGACCTCCATATGATCCAGTGTGACAGTCATTCAAAATGATATATCCTTCTTCATGGATAAGACATTGTCAAAGAATGCAATCTACGCCTCGACGATACAAAGTGTCATCGAGTATAAGATAGTTTCGCACTTGATGTCGAATTCGTCGATGCTCGTCGCAGGAAGCAGAAGTGGGTCACTTCAAAGTATGGATATACACAAGTATATATCCATACCAGGAGTCTAAAGATACAATTAGAAAGAGATATTCGTTAATAGGCGACTCTTTGGGCATGATATCACTAGAATCGACAGGAAGTTTCGAAATGAGTTCAGCAAAGACCAATGACTTTTTGGATTTCGCAGAAACAAAATCCAAGACAAATTCATGTAAGATGACTATCCATCTACTAATATTTCTGCCAATGACCCATCAAGTTAACACATATTGGAAAGGGTTGACGATGACAATGACAGTGGTCTTGCAAAGCAAAATGTAGTGATGGAACCGTTGGACAGCATCAACGGCTACCAAAGCAAGTTTCTCAACGTGAGAATAATTAAGTTCTGATCCAACCAGGCCTTGGCTAAGGTAATATGTAACGTGCTCCTTGAGTATATCATCTTCTTGAACCAATACCATGCCGATCATTGACTCTGCAGCAACAAAATACAACAAGAAATATTTGTTATAATCAGGAGGCCGAAGCAGAGAAATAGACGGCAGGGCACATTTCAACGCTTCAAAGGAGCGTTGAGAAGATTCATCCCAATAGAATGGGACCCATTTTTTGAAGAGATCCATAAACCCTTTAGTAATCTCAGCGTAATTCATGACAAAACGTCGAAGAAAATTCACTTTCCCCTACAAGATCTAAAGTTGGGGTATCATGCACGGGTGAGGAAATTGAACTATTTCCTCAGCCTTAAGAGGATCGTCCATGGTCCCTGTTGTCGATACATTAAAACATAAAAGATAACCTGATGTCACGCAGAAACTACACTTGTTAGGATTCAAGCGAATCTAGTAGTAATGACATCTCTCAAATATTAGTCGAAGATGGGCGGGATGATCAGATCTCTTGCGAGAACGTGATGCTAGATCATCAAGATATGCCTCGACTATGTGTTTGAGGTCATGAAAAGAGAAGGACATGGCCCACTGAAAGGTGGCTCCAACATTCTTCAGGGCAAAAGGCATCTTATGATAAGAGAAGGTACCCCAAGGACAAATAAAATCCATTTTATGTTGGTCCTCATGTTTGATTTGAATCTGATTGTATCCCGAGAAACCATCCATGAACAAAAAGACCTCACATCTTGTGCATTCATCGACAATTTGATCGATAAATGGGGTAGGGAAATTGTCTTTTGGGAATGCCTTATTCAAATCACAAAAGTCCATACACACACGAATCGTGCCCTGTTTCTTGTTTACCAGAACCAGGTTTGACACCCATTCCATAAAATGTACAGGGTAGATAAAACCGGATTTGACCAGTTTTTCTACTTATGCCTTGATTACTGCCACTTTTTGAGGATTTACCAGATGAAGCTTCTGTCAGACCAGTTTGGCATCAGGATAAGTTGTAATTTCATGCTCGACAATTTGTGGGTCGATGCCTGGAATTTTCTCATAAGACTAGGCAAAACCTCGCAAAATTCTTTGAATAAATCGATTTAAGTTTGAAACTCTTCGGGGGAGCAATCTGCTCCAACGAAAACATTTTCCATGATGCCACAAGTTTTGGAGATATTGATTGGAATCATTGTAGCAATGCTTTCCATGTTACCCTTGGTATAAACTCTGTGTGTAGCCAGAGGATTGATAGGACAAGGATTATATCCATTCACGGTCAAAACAAATTCTCCCGCCTCTATTCTCCTTAACTCGGGAGGAAGTAAGATCTATGATGTAGATCATCGGGACTAGTCATTTCCTCAATAATTGCCTCTTCAAAAGGAAAGACCAAGTCTAAAGGATCTTGAGTGATGTTGGTTACTTATCTGAGATATGCTTTAACATGATTGACCCAGGTTCAGGTCTACTAGGGATCCAACAAAGCCTCTAAAACTATCTTCCCTCCTGATAAACCAGAAGGAAACGCAGTACACAGGGTGCACTGCGCAGTCTCACCCAAGATAGTCTTAATGGGTGATTGCAATACTCAAGTGCTTGTATTCTAGGACTGAATGGGGACATGTTAGTTGTGCACTAAGAGATCTATTTAATTATTAAATAAATATACTAGACTTCTCATTCATGCATGTAATGTAATTGGATCCATTAACTCATTCAGCATTCTAGCATCTACTCCTAGACAGTAAAAGAGATACAATTATTCAATCACATAACATAGGTTTTACTGTGGTTCACCCCCTCCCAAGCTACGTACACAAATATCTGGCTCTCGAGCTCTTTTATTATGGTAGTTCCAAAACTACAGTGTTGCACGCTTTACAACTTGTCCTTAGTCAGGTCGAGATCTATTATGAGGCAGACTAGTTCACACCAGGATCCTCAGCGTGTGATCTAACCCTCAAGATCTACCCTTAGGACCCTCTATAGCTCAACAAGACTCCTCTCCCCCCTCTATAGACCTCCTAGGTATCTATATATATACGGTTTTGGCTCATGACCATTACAATGTATTACAAAAACCCTATCCCTAACGTCGTTAGGTATTCCATGCATGCACATGTGTTGCTCTTCCTTCTAGCTGTTGCTTTCCTCGTGCATGCCTTTCTTCCCAAAATATCCTTTCTTTATGATTCGGCCTACTTCCAATAGACCCCCAACACTGACATGTGGCTTGTCTCAAGCCACCTAACCCTTGTGTGCTTCTTCGATCTCTCTTGTGATCGCTTAGAACTTCTCCATGAGATGTTTTGCTTGTGTTTGGCCCTGCATGGTCTTCTCCTTGAGTGTATCCAATATATGCATTACAATATAATCACTGACCATCCTTTCATATTCTGCCTGGGTTTGTGCCATATATGTTTTGGCTTCCTCTTCCTGTGCAATGACCTCTGTTTCTTTCTCCTGGAGCAGTTCTGCTTGAGCCTGACGCTTTTTTTTCTGTGTCTGTGTAGCTATGAGCTCTGCCTGCAGTTTCTTCATGTCATGCGCTCCTTTGAAGCGCTCCATGATCGAAATTGTCTTATGCCTTTGCTTGAGGTCTAGGATAGTTGCACTTATCCTTTCTCCTTCCTGGTCGTCCTACTACTAGACATGTTGATCCTCTTCCAGCTTCGTTCAGAGCTGTGTTTCTTTATCAAACTAGTAGGTCATCGTGTGGAATTGTCGCTCTATCTCATTTAGATGTGTTTTTTCCTCCTGTTTCCTTTTATCCTTCACCTATGGTGGAGTGGTACATGTGAGATGCTCCAGGAGATGCTCGATCTCCTTTTGGTATTGATCGATTGTCTGCACAATCTGATCAATCTTCTCTGTCACCGTGGGTTCAGTCATCTGCACATTCTTTGGGATTTTCTCGTAGGCTACGACCACTTTCTACTCCAACCCATTTGTGTGGTCATTCTCCTCCTTGGTATCAATCTTATCCTACTCGAGTATAAATTCCATCTCATCTCAATTTTCCTTTGTATGTTGCAATTCCATTGTATCGGTGTGTGTGCGAAATTGTACCTCATGTGTAACGTTGACTTGCAGTTTATACAAGGCCTTGGTTGGTATCCACGTCAATACCAACTGTAGTTCAGCCAAGACTTTTATGGGTTTCTACCCCATGATTTTGTCCATGCACATCATGATGGGTGTCACGTGAAATTTTGATCTCGATTGTGTTGTTGTCTGAATCATGTCATGCTCGCTTAATCCAGCTTCACCTCCTATCTATGATGCTAACGACCTCATTTGTATGTTGTTTTCAGTTGTCTGCACTTCCCTGAGTTGTCTAAGGAGATGGCATATGTGTTATAACTCTTCCTCAATTATATCCCTTTGGCACGCAATATTCTCAAAATCCTCGACTGTGCGATCCTAGATCATTTGGACCACCATGTCTGCATCATCCTCAGTGACGTTTTGTGTGCCTTCGCCTTCTTGCGCACACCCCATGTCTTGATGACTGGCCTCTTAGTCTAGCCTTTCTCTTGTAGAGTAACACTTGATGTAGTTCCCTGTGTTGCCTCGACCTATTTCTTATGTACCTGGGGTGCCTATGTGTTGTTCTTCTTCCCTGTTTGGGCGCATGTCTTGGATGTCCCCCCTTTTTTCTTTTGTGCCTTGTTCTAAATTGTCCTAGGTTTCTTGGGCACTATTACTTCCTCAGGATGTGTCTGTTCCTATCTTACCTCCTCTTCCTCCTCTACCTCTGTGGGTATGTCTCGAATGAGAACTGGAATCGTCCAGTCATATTCCCAATCCTTAATGGCCATCTCGATGTCTGCTTGTGTGATGCAGTAGCACAGTTGTTGCCATTGATTGTCAGGGTTTTTTCGTGCCTCGATCCACATCGCATGTCTAGTGGATTTGAAGTTGGATATGCCCTGATACTATGCAACAGCTTCTGGTGTTACCCTCCAAGTGTTGGTGATGGTTTCATGTATGTCGCAGAGAAAACATTCGAATACAATTGCATTCTCTTTTATGTTCTTGGAGTCTGAAGCATCCCTAAGCGATAAGTATCATGCTCTATGGCAGGGAGTGGGTCTAGTGGAAAAAAATGAATACTTTGGCTCCTTCCATTCGATCATGACTATTAGGATGAGTAGCCATGAATAATGAAATTGTGTTCCCAAATTCTGCACATCCTTCCAGTCGTCTAGGAACAAATTCAACAAATAAGGGGCCCAACTGAGTGTGGTGCCCTTGGCACATTTTTCTGCAGTTGCGACAACCCCGGCCGAGACTTCCTCCTTGTAGAATTTCCTGAGTATTTTTAATGCCATAATTTGTGTGGCCACTCTTTTCACGATGTCACTAATTCGCCAGATGATGATCCTGCACGACCCCCTTTCGGTGTCGTATTTCTTCTTCATTTCCTTGGCCAGTGATTTCTCCTTTGTTTTATCCTCTAGGAACTGTACGAGATCCTCACCCTGTGATGGCATCCCTGTGATGTATTTGATGAGCTATACATCTATCGACATGATCTGTTCCAGCCATAGATATCCACCATGTGTGATCGCCATCAGTTGCTTGATGCAGTTCTTTTCATATTGGCCCCTCCCAAAGTGTGGTAGGTCCAACAGACCTAGAATCCCAGTTCTGGCCAATCCTGTTTCTCACTGGACTGGTTGATTAACTGGTTCACCAAAGGGTCTTATACCCACAGTTTATAGATAGACTCATTTGGTGAACTCGAGGAACTTGTCCTTGTCCGTTACATCATGGTATAAGTACCTCAATTTCTCGATGTAGCATAAAAAATTTGGTGGTACACATACCCCTTCCGGAATGCACGGAAAGGCAATGGTTGTGGTGGGTTGCCTACGTGGTGACCTAGGTACCGTCTCCCTGCCCTTTCACTGTGGTGGCTGACTTGAGGTTATAGCCTCCATTGTTCATTCTTCGACATAATCCTCTGGTTAGCCAGTGACATCTTCCACTTCTCCCTCCTGTGGTTTTTCTGACGTGGTTGTTTATGATATTTCTAGTGCGACCATTTCTTCCTGATTTGGAGTCGTCCCATTGACTCTCAGGGATTCTATAGGGTTTTCAGGTTGTACATGGTTGTCTGCATCCTCATCCTGTCGAACATGTCCCTCTTATGGCATATCAATTTCCATGCCTGTTGGTGTTCTCTGTTAGGTTTCCTCCACAATGGGTGTGGGGCTTCCCAGTGTTGTATCCGGCGACGATATTGTGTGCACATTAACGAATTCCAGAGGTTGAGATGGTTTATGTTCTCTTACCTATGGTTTTGATTATGCTATGGTACTACTTCGGGATCATCTAGAAGTCTGGCTCGGTTCTCCTTGTTTGGGTGTGTTATCACTAAGAGTCACCCTCCAACTGCAAGAGGATAAGCCCAGTACCCATCAGAATGTTTGTGGATTAAAAGGGTGTGAGTGGGTGAGTCAGCAAGACTTTAAGGAAAGGAAAGACAATGGAGATCATTACATATTAGTGATGAGACATTGGGCTATGGATTCATAAACAGTCTTCTCAATGAAAACATTTAATCTCCCTATCATAAAAAGGATTTAAGTGGTGGTGGGAAGGAGAAAGCCAGAAAGTGTCTAAATGATAAACCATAAAAAATGGGCAAGATGATAGCAGATCCTCTACCGCCTCAGGAATCTAGAAATCAGGGGGTTTACAATGACCTAGACAAGAATAAAAACATAGGACGTATGTTGAACCATGAAACATGGGCATGACGGAAACAGATCCTCCATCGCCTCAAGAATCCATAAATCAGAGAGATTACATTCAGATAGGAACGAGAAATAGAAACATATGTTGAACCATGAAAGATGGGCATGACATAAATAGATCCTCCATCGCCTCGGGAATCCATCAATCAGATAAATTACATCCAGATAGGAACGAAAAATAAAAACGTCTGTTGAACCATGAAAGATGGGAATGATGGCAACAGATCCTCCATCGCCTCAGGAATCCATAAATCAGAGAGATTACATCCAGACAAGAAAGAGAAACAGAAAATGAAAACTAAGAAGACGCTTTGATATAACAAATTAATGGAATCTTCATTAACATAACAATTTACAATCTATGCCCTCGGGCTTACAACAAAAATATAGTCATAACATCTCTCAAATATTCCCCTAGTCTAGGCCAAAACTACCCCCTATTTACAAAATCTAAATTGATCTCCTTTATACTCAGATCAGTGCCCGACTCTCCAGAGTGTGATCTGATCACCACATTAAAATATTTTCTTGGGGAAGTCTTCTGTCAGACTGTGCATGTATCCCTCTCTCAGACGTGAGCTCAGATCAGCATGGTTCTGCAGGAAAATTTGCCCACAGGGGTACCACGGGCTGACGGTTCAGTCCCCACGGCCGGCCCTTCCATTTATGGAGTGAATCGAGGTTTCAACCACTAGCTCTTCTTTTATTAATTTCCTTTTCTCGGGATTGCGAAGCGGCTTAATGCTCAGGGGGGGGGGCACATGCTACTCTCGGATAGGATGTTATATGAGCACGTGATTGTGGGGTTGCTCAAAGGTGGTTTTGATTTAGAGTGCTTTTGGGCCCGCAATCCATATCCCTTCGCCATGTATCACTTTTGACATACCATGGTTTCAATTGCAGGACCGTTCAAGAAAATTATCACCCGAGCATGTTGCGTTCCCGCAATGGACCGTGGTCATCGATATCATGAACTTGGATGAGGCTTCACGATCAGCGGCTCAAATCTTCCCCCTCCAAATCAATGGATCAGATCTTCCCTTTTTGAATCGACGGCTGAGACCTCCTCTGCCTTCTACCGCTTTTACTCGGAGCTAAAGATATGACAATGCGTGGGCCCCTGAGATCGACGGCTAGAATCTCTTCGGGTCCCTGGACTACGGGGAAAAAAAAACTAAAACTTCATTTTCCTCCACGTGCCCCCTTGTCTTGGATGGTTCAGATTTTATTTCAGGAATTTGGGCTTTGGATCTTCAGGATCTTGGCACGTTTCTCGTTTCTAAACTCCCGAAGTAAAACTCCTGGAGTGATAGATCTGATGATGTGTGGCAGTTTGGATTCGAATGGCCGAGATCTACTTCGGGACTTCGGGACTTCGGTGCTTTTTCTTTGGCGCTATACTTTGCGCAACTTTGGACTTCTGGATGCTCGTGGGTCGTTGATATAGACTGTTCCTGGAATCTCCGCCGCTGAAAAATTAAAACCGCCTACTGCTTTTAAGCCTGAAATAGGTTGTTTTGAATGTTTCCCTTTGTGTCCATAGCTACGGCCTACGTGAACAAGGATTTGGGTGACTGTTTGTGGGTTGGGAAAACAAGGACACCAGTGACTGAAAAAGGATACGAGTGTTCATCCTTTGAGAAAAACAGAGGGTCTTAGGGTCGAGATTCCACTCGGGTAAGATATTTAACGAAAACCAGGGTGCACAAATGAACAAAGGCAAACAGAGAATGATTTACAAGCCAAAGGGGGAAAAACTTCAAGACCTAGCCTACGAAAAGGAGAGAGATAGGGCAAGGAATTATAGACTCGAGCATTTTCGACACCCACCTACATCCCTTGACAACTTCATGTAATAAAAAGGTGGTGCCATGGTGGTAAATATGTCATTCACCGAGCCCAATGGCCTCTACAACCTTCAGTCTCAGCTTCGTATGTTGTATTTCTCGGTGCCTTTTCCAATTTCGAAATAAAATTTATGCTCCTGCATCCTTTCTTTGTATCGGCGTCATGTGAAGCTTGTCGGAGACGTTACTATGATTATGTTTTAATTGAACCACCGTTTCCTTCATACTTGCCATTGATTTCCCTTTTTGTCTCTAGTTGGTGTGATTGATGTGGCGTCCCATCAGTCATTTCTGGCATTCAATTTTGATAGCCTCCATCAATTGGCGCTTGTTTGGTCGTATCCGCCTTTCTTGCTTGTTTCCACTTTGTAGTGACCATTGGACTTGTATCCATCGAGCTAGCATTGTTGAGCATGTTTTCTCCTTCCATTTTCGGTGCACTATGACTATGTTGTTACCTTTTGATGTCATGCACTATATCTTTCTTTCTTTTTTTTTTTACTACGTGGTGACTTTCAAGTTGTGGGTGGTCGACTGTCCTTGTACAGATTTAGTCGGCTCCCATTGATCATCCCTCTAAGTTTTTTGTTTCCTAATTCCTTCAACTGTACATCTCCTTCATCTATGAAAATGTTTACTTCATATGGTCCTAACCAGTGCATTCTGATTTTTCCCAGATGTTGAAGGGATCTACTATCATACATCAGCACTAAGTATCCTTCCTTGAAAGTTTTCCTCTTGATATGTATGTCATGCCAAGCTTTGTCCCTTGCTCTCTGAACTTCTTGTTGGAATCCTGCTAGGATCCTCTCTTGCTCCATGATCATCAGTCGATTCATCCTATCATGTACTTTGCCTCAGACTGTCATGTTAGTAATCGTTGCTACGCACAGACTTGGCACCAGATATTCTAATGGCACCACTTATTTTTTTCCATATACCAATCTAAATGGTGTGTGTCTTATCAACTTCTTGCATGTGGTCCTGTATACCCACAATAGTGTTGGTATTTTTAGGTCCCAATCATCCCTATTAACATTACAGATCTTCTTTAGTGCATTTTTAAGTATTTTGTTTAAGGCTTCTACTGTTCCATTTGCTTGTGGATGATATGGTGTACTATTTTGATGATGGAATTAAAATTCCTCAGTCATAGCCTTAATAGTGTTGTTAATGGAGTGCCTTGGTCACTCATCAAAATCCTTGGGCAACCAAATCTAGTGACCACTTGCTCAAACAGGAAGTGTGTTGTTGTCTCTGCACTGCAATCCTTGACTGGTGCTACTTTTGCCCATCTTGTCAGGTATTTTGTCGCGGTGATAATGTACCTTTATCTTGTCCTTTTGGTTGGTGGGTTAATTTCTCCCACAAAATCTATTTCCCATTTGTCGAATACCTGCAAAGTTACATGTGGTCGCAGGGGAATTTCATCCCTTCTATTCGGTTTACCGACCCTCTGACATACATCTCATTTCTGGCAGTAGTATTTTGAGTCTCTGTGAATGGTCAACCACCATAGTCCTATGTGAAATACCTTCTACATGGTAGTTTTTCCTGCGTAATGTCCTCCTGCTATTCCCGCATGGTATTTTGCTAAAATCCTTGGTATTTCATGTTCTAGCACATATATTCTCAATATGCTATCTGCACCCATTTTGTATAAGTGTCCTGCAATCAGCTAATAATCTGCAGTTTGGACTACTAGGTTTTTCTTCTACGCGGTGTTATATTCTTGTGGCCCGGTTCCTTTACTCAAGTACTGGATGATGTTTGTGAAGTATTCATTGGCGATCTAGACTGTAAATAACTGTGTGTCCGAAATTTTTTCCTCTAAATTGGTAGGTTCCTCCTCGTTCATGACCCTTGATAGGTGATCAGGTCCTGCATTCAACTTCTCTGTCCTGACTATTACTTGAAACACAAATTCTTGAAACAGTAGTAGCCATATGCAAATTACCCCCCCCCCCCCCCAACATTGGCTTGTTGACTAGGTATTTGAGTGTTGAGTGGTCTATGAACATATTGAAATGTTTCCCCAATAAGTAGTGCCTGAACTTCTGAAGCATGTAGAACATAGCTAGGCCTTCCCTCTCTGTCATGTTGTAGTTATGTTCTGATTTTGACAGTTTTCTGCTAGAAAATGCTATAGGGTGATCCAATTCTCATGCTCCTAATTGTGCTAGAATAGCTCCAAGTGTTATGGCCGATGCATCTACATGTACGTGGAATGTCTTCTCCTAGTCTAGGAATACTAGTATTGGAACCGTGACCATCTTTTATTTCAGCGTATTTAGACCGTGTCGACAATCATCATTCCACTGGAACTTTTTATGTTTCCTTATAAGTTTCTCCATTGATGCGGTGATCTCCATGTACCCTTTTATAAAAAAATTGTAGTATCATGTGTGTCCCAATGTCACTCTTAGTTGAAAAACTGTTATTAGTGGTGGCAGGTTAATGATTACTTCAATTTTGGCAGGATCTACTAATAAACCTTGCTTGCACACTATATGGCCCAATAGTATCCAAAACGGTGTTCCAAAGATGCACTTCTTGATGTTTAATGATATTTGGCACTACCTGCATCTTTCTAACATCAGTCGCAAGACCTCTACATGGTATTTCAACAAACTGTAGATTGTCCAATCGTCCAAGTATACCTCTAGAAACTAGTGGATAAATTATTTAAATGCATCTATGACTACTCTGGAAAATATTGTTGGTGCATTCTTCAGTCCAAACAGCATGACCATGTACTGGTAGGATCCCCATTCTGTAGCAAAAGTGGTATTGTATCTGTCTTCCAGTGCTATCTTGATCTGATGGTATCTTAAAAATTCATCGGTGAATGAATAAACTTACTGTCCTCATATGTTATCCAACACCTCATCCTTGAAGGGTGTAGGCAGTGGGTCATGTAGGTTGTTAAGCCCTAATATTGGCTCATTACCCCTTAATTATGGAATATTACATTAGTAATGTTATTTTATTTATGTCGGATTTATTTCATTAGTTGTAATTATACCTCCTAGTCTCCTATATATACCAAGGAGACATTTTCATTTGGAATCATCTTGTACTTTAACATTTATGTGGGGTAAAAGGAGGTTTCCCCCTCGAAGAGGATTATTATCTTAAATTCTCTCTTTTTCAAGGTGTTGAGTACTTATTCTGAGGTTTTTCTATGCTATATTGATATTTGATTCTTAACATATGGTATCAGAGCTCAAGGTCTTGGGGTTTCCCTGCTACATCTAAGACACCATGGAATTTTCGCTATAATGTTTGTTCTACAATGATTCAGAAGGAACGACTTTGAGGATATTTAGTAGACAGATCAAGGTACATTGGGTTATAATTTCATATCCTAAGGCCTTATACTTTTGGAGAGATAGCCTTTGTAAGATATGGTTCTAGAATCATCCTGAATTGAGTCATTGCGAAATTTTCGCTATAAAAGTTTTTCTTTAACGTTTCAAACCCTAAAATCCTAAGTATATTCTTAGAAATTAGTAAGGTATCTGTGGTAGCAATTTCAGCTTCTGTTTCATCTTAAATTTGTAGATACACCCTGTGGAAGATAGGGTATCTGACTAGTCTCAAGAAGGTGTTCCAGGTAAAACAATCATAAATTCTTCCTAGAGTATCCAAATTGAGTGAGACTAGTTGCATTAGATATTGAACAACCCGTAGTAGTTCTTGTATGAGTTTTATAATTTTATATCAATTATTTTGTGCGGGGCATGCTATATAAGTGAGATCTCCTGGAAAGGCCAAAAATCAGCAAGTTGTGGGGAAGTTACTATAAATTCCACTTGGCACATCCAATTTTTATCAGACCTATGGCATTGAAGAGAATAAATATCAGAGACCTACAAAAAATATAATTTCATACTCAGAAGGGCCGAAATTTTGGAGATACAATAAAAGAAAGATTATCTAGCAGAACCACCTGAAAATCAAGGTTTAAAGTTATACTTGGCCAACATGCCACCAAAAAATGGAACTTCTACACCAAATAAGCCTCCAGACAATCCTACTTGGACTCTTCATGAAGGTGAAGAAATGCGTAGGGACATAAATGATTTACAAAACAAGACAGTAACCAAAGAAGAACTACAAGAGATGATGAATTCAATGGAAGCTAAGTTGGATACTAAGATGGATGGTTTAAAAGGGGAGATCATGGAAGGATTGAAAAAATTCATAATAGAGAGGACACATGAAAGTGAAAATGTATCCCATGAAATTCATGATGAGGACACAAGGAAGGTGAATCAAGAATGGAGAAACTCCAACTTTGGGTTGAAGACCAACCATGTTCCTAAGATCGATATGAGGAAGTTTGATGGCAAGGACCCAATCA
>SNQJ01S0084887.1:14320-34464 GCA_010110895.2 Picea sitchensis
CCCGAAGTACTTCCACCCGAAGTACACGATCTGTTGATGCGTGTTCTTCTGGATCCGATGACCACTATCCACTTTGGCTCTTCGGGCTTCGGAAATTTCAAATCCCTGCGCACTCGTTCCTCTCAGAGTGGTTTCACCTGAAGGTGACAGATTCCTACCACATGTCCTTATGGATCTGACAGTCCAGATCTTCTCTGCTCACATTGACTTCCTTTCGAAGTGTTAAGCCTTCAAACTTCCGGCTCTCTTGCCATGTTCTCTCCGCAACGGACAATTGTGATCTGCTTCAACCTTAGGGACTTCGAGAGTTTGTCACACTCCACACTTGGAATCCTCCGAAGTTAATTTTCCCAAAGTCTCAGATATGTCGACACATATCTCCTAGAAACTAACAACCTGGATCTACTTCATCCTTTATCTCTTCGACGATTTCGCTTTCTCCTTGTCCACAAAACTTCCGAAGTGCTTTCTTTTCGGAGTTGTGGATCTTACGCCACCTGTCCCTCTGGATGATGGATGGTCCTTGGACTCTTCAGGACTTCGGAGAATCCTCACTCCTATGTGCACGTAGAGACTTAAAACTCGTGCGCTTTTCCCAGATCCAACGATCTGGAACGATCTCACTCCCTCTTGGATAGATCTTAGTCGGTGACTCGTGAAATCTTCAGAGCTTCACTCCCTTTGAAGATATCTCCATGTTATCTCTCTTGAGGTTTATCTCTCAAACCCTTTGACTCTTGAAAGGGATTACTCTGACACTTAGTTGAACTTCCAATATGTGCACTCCTTGCAACAGATTCCTATGCAAGACTTAACTTCTTGCAGGCGACTGTGCACACTTTGCAGCAGTCCCGTTGCACTCTCTACAATGGAAGTTTCACGCTATCTCTTATGAGCTTCTGAATAAAAATATACTCCATAAATGCACTCCTTGCGGACTGCATGCACACCTTGCATGATCTTAATGAAGAAAAACAATTGAAACTTATCCAAATACTTCACAGTTTCATATGCTCAATGACACAACTCATTAATTTATGAAAACATAAAATAACAGGGAAACTGTAAACAATAGCAACACCATGCATTGGGTCAATATCCCTCTGTTATATTCATTCCAATGTAAATGGCTACAACCTTACAAAAACAACTTACATTCAGTAACAACTATCTCCTACTAATCTGCAACTAACCTTATTCAGGTATACAATGCACTTACTTATACAAGAGGTCCTCTCGGGTTTCCTCCAACTACCTACCTGATCGAAATTAAATTCTATAGCTACTTAAGTCCTATTTCATAAACGTCTGTGACAAACAATTTAAGGCAAATATTCAGATCCATGCCAAAATCAAATAACTAAAGGACGATATGATCTCTTTTGGTTTTGACATGATCGTTTAACCTCCTCCCATTAACTTCTCTAATTCATCTTTTACTCATAAGTTCTCTGAGATACACCATCTTTCAAAATTTAAAATTTTACTCAAAATGCGTGCTAAGTGTTGTGCTATCATCCCATGTGGCTTTGGTTGATGATGCTCCTACATCATACTCCTCTGGGTAGAAAAATCATGGACTCCTGTCCATGAGCTTCTGCACCAACCTTCCATGCTTCTGGACATCAGCTTCACTTACCCATCTGCCATCTTCTATTGGGTGTCCCTTCCACTTGACCAAATACTCAAAATAGGTCTTCCTCCTGGTCTTCTTTCCAATCCTCTGATCAACGATCTTCTCCATCTGTGGATTTTCTTCTACAAGCATCTGCTTCTCCCACTTAATCTTCTCTTGATCTTTTGATCTCTCTGTGTCATCTTCCATGTAAGGATACAGGACTGAAACATTGAATATGGGTGATATTCCCACGTCCTCCGGCGACTCTATCTCATAAGCATTGTTACCAAATTTTCTTAGAATCTTGCATGGTCCAATCTTCTTCAACTTCAAATTGTTATATGTTCCTCTTGGGAACCTTTCCTTCCTCAAGTGTGCTAAGACTTTATCTCCCACTTCAAATTGAAGTTCTCTTCTTTGCTGATCAACTCTACATTTATACTCTGCATTGTTGTTCTACAACTTCTGCATGATCTGATTATGAAGCTTCTGCATTTCTGCAACAAAGTCTTTTGCTCCAGCACTTCTGAATTCACTTTGCTCCATGTCTCTCAACTCTGATACCCCTCTTGGCATCATCCCATAGACTATCTGGAATGGTATTTTTCATGTACTTTTGTTTGGTGAGTTATTCTATGAAAAATTTGTTTGTGACAAATTTTGATCCCACTGGCTATGATTTTCAGTGACCAAACTTCTTAGTAAATTTCCTAAACTCCTATATACCACCTCAGTTTTTCCATCTATCTGAGGGTGATATGATGAACTAAAAGATAGTTATGTCCTGAACTTCGTCCATAATGTTCTCCAGAAATGACCAACAAATTTAGTGTCTCTGTCTGAGACAATGCTCCTGGGAAATCCATGAAGTCTCACAACTTCCTTGAAAAACAAAATCACAACATGTGTTGCATCACTGGTCTTCTAGAATGGGATAAAGTGTGCCATCTTTGAGAATTTATCAACCACAACAAATATGGAATCACTCCCCCTCTGGGTTATTGGCAATCCCAACACAAAATCCATGCTTATTGCATCCCAAGGCATATATGGAATAGGCAATGGTTGATGCAATCCAGTGTTCTGATTCTTTGCTTTTGCCTACTAGAAAATATTACATTTGTTCACAAACCTCTTCACCTCTTCTCTCATACTTGGCCAATAGTATGAATTGTTCAATTGTGCAAACGTCTTGTCATGGCCGAAATGTCTTGCCAGACCTCCACTGTGTTTTTCCTTCAACAGATTTTCCCTCATCGAGCACCTTGGTATGCACAATTGGAAACCTTTAAACAACAATCCATCTTGAATTATGTACTCTGTCCACTAGATTCTGTCTCTGAGCATAGGATTTTCACATGCTTCATATGCCTCTTTAAAATCTGGATCATCACAATACATATTCTTAAGTTGTTCACACCCCGAGGTCTTGACCTGAAATTCCTACAGAATCAGACATCTCCTACTCAATGCAACAACAACTTTGTTAGCATTACCAGAAATATGTTTAATGACAAAAGTGAAATTTTGCATAAACTCTATCCACTTAGAATGTCTCTGGTTTAACTTCTCCTGTTTGGTTATGAATTGTATATCTTGGTTATCGCTATACAAGGCAAATTCCTTTGGAACAAGGTAGTGCCTCCATTTCTTCAAGGATTGAATTATGGCATGAAATTCTTTGTCATATGTTGAGTACTTTCCCTTAGTCTCATTCATATTCTCACTGAAATATGCAGCATGCCTATTGTCTTGGCTCAAAACCGCTCCAATTGCAACTCCACTCGCATCACGCGTTACTTAAAATGTTTTCCCAAAATTTGGCAAGACCAGAATTGGTCATTCTGTTATCTTATCCTTCAATATATTGAAACTTTTATGAGCTTCTTCTATCCATTTAAAAGGATCGTGTCTCTTCTTCACTATATCCATCATCGATGCACAAATTCCACTAAAATTTCTAATGAACTTCCTATATAAACTGGCTAATCCATGGAAGCTTCTCACTTCAAACATACTTCTTGGTGATGGCCATTCTTTAATTTCTCTGACCTTCTCAGGATCCATTTTCAATTCATTTGAAGAGATCGAAAAACCCAAGTAAATGAGTTTTGTCTTCATAATAGAGGACTTCTTTAGATTTATCAACAACTTCTCCTGCTGTAGTCTCCTCGTCACTAATGTCAGATGTCTCAAATGATCTTCTTCAGTTTTATTGAAGACCATTATATCATCCAGATAAACAATCACAAACTTACCAATGAAATCCTCCAATACTTCATTCTTCAGTCTCATAAAAGTACTTGGGGCATTTGTTAAGACAAATGGCATAACAAGCCACTCATACAACCCCTCATTTGTCTTAAAGGTTGTCTTCCACTCATCACCTTCTCTCATTCTTATCTAGTGATATCCACTTTTCAAATCTATCTTTGAAAAAAAACATTCCTCCACTTAAGCAATCCATTAAGTCATCCATCCTAGGCAAAGGAAATCTATACCTGATGGTGATATTGTTTATGTCTCTTGAGTTTGTACACATTCTCCATCCTCCATCCTTCTTTGGACTCAACACAGTTGGTACTGCGCATGGACTCAAGATTTCTCTAACCAAACCCTTGTCTAATGATTATTGTACTTGTTTCTTTACCTCCCCATTCTATTGAGGTGTCAATTTGTATGCTGCTTTGTTTGGTAGACTTTCTCCTGGTATCAATTCAATAGGATGGTTGATACTTCTGATAGGTGGAAATGAGTTAGGAAACTAATCCACTACTATGTAAGCGAAATTCTCCAACAGCTCCTGAACTTCTTCAGGAAAATCATCCATAGAAATACTTGCAAGGAACACTTTGGGTTTCCTCACCACAACAAACTGCATCTCCTGTTCCTTCTTAACTTCATTCAGGAGTTCCTTCCCACTCATAAGAAGTATGCTTGTATTTTATTCTTCTTTTACTTTCTTCTCCTCTATTAGAAGCAATATGTGTGTCCTACCATTATTTTCCAAAGTGTAATTTTTATTTCTCCCATCATGAATGACATTCCTGTCAAACTTCCATGGTCTTCCCAACAAAACATGACATACATCCATGGGAATTACATCACACAGAATCTCATCTCTATATCCACCTATTTTAAATTCATCAAGGCATTGTTTAGTTACCATTACTTGGTGTCATTTTTGCAACCATGAGACCTTATATGGATTTGGATGTGCGGTTGTCTCCAACTCCAATTTATCCACCATCTCTGTGGATACTATATTATTAGTGCTCCCACTGTCAATTATCACCTTGCATACTCTGTCTTTAGTCTTGCAAGTTGTCATGAACAAACTATTCCTCTACACTGGTTTTTCAACTTCTGGTTTTGGCTTCAAGAGAACCTTCCTCAACATCAGAGATTTTCCATCCTCTACACATTCTTCTTCAACATTCCTTTTCCGTGCTTCTGAAATGTGAGATTCACCTCCTCTTTCTTTATTTCTCTCAGAACATTCCGAAGACTTGTGTCCTTGTTTTCCACAGGTATAAAATATTATCTCTCCTCCTCTGCTTCTTCCTCTTCCTCTGGAAAAACAATTTCTTCCAGCAGGATGTCTCCCTCTGGAGCTTCCTCCTATTTCTGAGTGACTGTGGGTTTTCTCATCCTCACCCTTGGGCTTCTATGCCTTATCATGGGAAACTCCTTTACCTCTGTTCGGGCTTCTACCTCTACCTCATTGGTTTTTTTTTTTGGACAACTTCTCCTTTGCTTTCAGTGCATATTGATATGCCTCCTCTACTGTCCTCACCGACATCATGATGATTTCATCCTGGATTTTATATCTCAGGCCATTTATGTACCTGAAAACTTTATCTTCATCTCTCTCCCCCTGTTCAGTCCTGATGTTCAACTTGTAAAAATATTTTTTGTACTCTTTCACTGTCATTCCCTTCTGTCTCAGGTTTTGTATCCTCCTGAACAAATTTATTTGATAATCCTTGGGCATGAACTTAGCCTTAAGCTTGACTACCATTCTATCCCAACTCTTAATCTTTTTCTTACCTTTGCTTTATCTGTCAGCCTACAATTCATCCCACCACAATGTTGCATGTCCTTTCAGTCTGGTGACAACATGTCTCACCTTCTTGTCCTCAACGACATATTCATAGTTGAAATACTTTTCCATGGATCTTATCCAGTCCAACAACTCTTCAACATCCAAATTGCATTCATACATTGGGATGCCTATATTTGCTCTAGCTCCCAAATTCACAACAACTTTTAGTAAGCATTCTTCGACATCATCTCCCCATGTGGCTTCTTCAACCTCTGTCTCTTCACTTTCTGTCTCACTGACACCTCCAACGTCATGTGATCTCCTCTGCGCTTCTTCCATCACTTCCAACCTTGCACGCAGTTCCCTCATTTCCCTTTCGACAGCTTGATTGGCTACAGGAGGCTCCATGTGTCTCTTCAGTAGCATTGTGCTGACTAGTTCTCACACACATAGTACAAATTTTAGTTCTTTTAGGTTGTGATACCACTTGACGCAGACCCCCCTACTCTCCCTCGGGGCTGCTCGACCTCCTGGTCAAGGATTGTTAAATATTCTCAAGCTGGATTAGCTCCTCGGGACCTTGCTGCTCTCAAACTCAATCAAACACAGGCCCTGTTATCGCCCTCAGGATTTTCACAGTCACGATCTTATCATTATCAATTTGTCCGCCGATCGATGGTTCATAGTAATTGTGGGCTGCCAACGTGCTCGCTCTTTATCAAAGAGTTTTGTCCCTGCAATATGAAAAGTGCTCACCCAATATTGATTGAATCCTCTACATCGACACTTCTCATCTCTTCCTTTACCAAATCTCTAAGTTCATAAATGCTTTTTGGGTGCATACCATACACTATTTGGAATGGACTTCTCCCTATATTTCTATTAGATGATTCGTTATAAGCAAACTCAGCTTGTGCAAGAACTTGATCCCACTGACTTCTATGCTCACTTACCAAACTCCTCATTAAGTTTCCCAAGCTCATGTTCACCACTTGTGTTTGCCAATTAGTTTGTGGGTTATAGGATGAACTAAAAGAAAGTTCAATTACAAGCTTCTTCCACAACTTCCTACATAAATGTCCAACAAATTTAGTGTCTATATCTGAAATTATACTTCTAGGTAACCTATGCAATCTAACAATTTCTCTGAAAAATAAACTAGCAATATGGGTAGCATCATTGGTCTTATAACAAGGTACAAAATGTGCCATCTTTGAGAATCTATCCAAAATTACAAAAGTTGAGGCATTCCCCCTCCGAGGCTTTGGAAAACCCAAGACACAATCCATGATTATGGCATCCCATGGCCTAATTGGTATGGGAAATGGTTGATATAAACATGTGTTTTGTTGCTTTCCTTTGGCATACTAACAAATTCTACATCTTTCTACAAATCTATTAACATCAGATCTCATACCTGGCGAAAAATAAGAAGAACTTAACTGAGCATAAGTTTTGTCATGTCCAACGTGACCAACCAATCCTCCATTCCGATTCTCTTTCAACAAGTTATCTCTCATTGAGCATTTTGGAATGCACAATTGACTTCCTTTGAACAACAATCCCTCCTGGATCATATACTCTACCCAAGGACTTCTATCTCCAATCACCGGGTTATCACATGCTTCATAAGCTTCCTTGAATTCTAAGTCTTCCTTGTACATTTCCTTGAGATGTTCAAACCCCAAGGTACTCAAAACACCTCCTGCTCAAAGCATCTATAAATTTTTTAGCACTTCCACTGATATGTTTAAGAACAAATGTAAATTTTTTCATAAACTCTACCCATTTGGCATGTCTCTGATTCATCTTCTCTTGCTTAGTTATAAACTACAAAGCATGATTATCAGTATAAAAAATAAATTCTTTGGGCATTAGATAATGCATCCATTTCTTCAAGGCCTGTATCAGCGCATAAAACTCTTTATCATAAGTTGAATATTTATACTTGGAATCATTCAACTTCTCATTGAAATAAGCAATAGGTTTATCATCTTGACCTAGAAGAACACCAATGGCCATTCCTCTTGCATCACACTTGCCTTGGAAAATATTATAGAAATATAGAAGAACTAAAATAATTTGTTCAGTGATCTTCTCTTTCAACAATTTGAACCCCTTTTTAGCTTTTGTTGTGCACTTAAATGGTTGTTATTCCTTCTTAATAGTTTCAATTATTGGAGCACATATTCTGTTGAAATTTCTAATGAATTTTCTGTAGAAACTTGCTAATCCATGAAAAAATATTACCTCATAAATATTTTTTGGAGAAGGCCACTCCTTGATTGCTTTCACCACTTTTGGATCCATCTTGAGAGATTACAAATCCAAAATAGACTAATTATGTTTTCATGAAGGAACATTTCTTCAAATTTATCAAAAGTTTCTTCTGTTGTAATTTCCTCAATACCAACTTCAGAAACCTTAAGTGTTCTTCCTTGGTTTTGTTGTAGACTTGCAAATATTATCTAGATATACGATTACAATCTTTCCAATAAAATATTTGAGGACTTCATTCATG
The DNA here is from genome assembly GCA_010110895.2 of Picea sitchensis. Classification (NCBI taxonomy): domain Eukaryota; kingdom Viridiplantae; phylum Streptophyta; class Pinopsida; order Pinales; family Pinaceae; genus Picea; species Picea sitchensis. Next base: position 22,505 of record SNQJ01S0084887.1, read on the forward strand.
AGCCTCATGAATGTACTAGGTGTGTTTTTTTCAAGACAAAAGGCATGGCAAGCCATCCATACAAACCATCATTTGTCTTAAAAGTTGTCTCCAATCATCTCCTTCTCTCATCCTAATCTGATGATGTCCACTCTTGAAATAAATCTTTGAAAAATAATTTGCACAACTTAGATATTCCATCAAAACATCCATATAGGGTAAAGGAAATATGTACTTGATTGTAATCTTGTTAATTGCTCTGGAGTTTGTACACATTCTCCAACTTCCATCCTTTTTTGGACTTAAAACAACTGGCACTGCACAAGGACTTAAACTTTCTTTGACCAATCCTTTATCTAGTAGCTCCTAAACTTGATTTTTTATTACTTCATTCTCTTTTGGTGTCATCCTGTAGGCAACTTTGTTTGGTAGACTTGATCTTGGGATGAAGTATATGTGATAGCTAATACTTCTTATGGGTGGTAGCGAATTAGGCCATTCATCAACAAACATATCTAATAAGGCTTGAATTTCAATAGGAAAATCATTTAAATTTGTGTTCGTAAGTACCACTCTAGGCTTACCAATCAAAGAAAATTGTACCTCCTCCTCTTTCTTGACTTCCTACAACACCTCCTTTCCACTCATCAACAACACACTTGGACTAGCTTATTCATTGGCCTCTTCATCTTTCAGTGGAAATAACATATGCTTGTGTCCATCCTTTTCAAGACTATAGGTGTTCCTTCTTCCATCATGAACAAATTTCCTATCATATTGCCGTGGTATTCCCAACATAATATGATAGACATCCATAGGCCTGACATCACATAATATTTCATCCTTGTAACTACCAATCTAAATTTCTACCTTACATTATTCACTTAGCANCTGTTGTAATTTCCTCAATACCAACTTCAGAAACCTTAAGTGTTCTTCCTTGGTTTTGTTGTAGACTTGCAAATATTATCTAGATATACGATTACAATCTTTCCAATAAAATATTTGAGGACTTCATTCATGAGCCTCATGAATGTACTAGGTGTGTTTTTTTCAAGACAAAAGGCATGGCAAGCCATCCATACAAACCATCATTTGTCTTAAAAGTTGTCTCCAATCATCTCCTTCTCTCATCCTAATCTGATGATGTCCACTCTTGAAATAAATCTTTGAAAAATAATTTGCACAACTTAGATATTCCATCAAAACATCCATATAGGGTAAAGGAAATATGTACTTGATTGTAATCTTGTTAATTGCTCTGGAGTTTGTACACATTCTCCAACTTCCATCCTTTTTTGGACTTAAAACAACTGGCACTGCACAAGGACTTAAACTTTCTTTGACCAATCCTTTATCTAGTAGCTCCTAAACTTGATTTTTTATTACTTCATTCTCTTTTGGTGTCATCCTGTAGGCAACTTTGTTTGGTAGACTTGATCTTGGGATGAAGTATATGTGATAGCTAATACTTCTTATGGGTGGTAGCGAATTAGGCCATTCATCAACAAACATATCTAATAAGGCTTGAATTTCAATAGGAAAATCATTTAAATTTGTGTTCGTAAGTACCACTCTAGGCTTACCAATCAAAGAAAATTGTACCTCCTCCTCTTTCTTGACTTCCTACAACACCTCCTTTCCACTCATCAACAACACACTTGGACTAGCTTATTCATTGGCCTCTTCATCTTTCAGTGGAAATAACATATGCTTGTGTCCATCCTTTTCAAGACTATAGGTGTTCCTTCTTCCATCATGAACAAATTTCCTATCATATTGCCGTGGTATTCCCAACATAATATGATAGACATCCATAGGCCTGACATCACATAATATTTCATCCTTGTAACTACCAATCTAAATTTCTACCTTACATTATTCACTTAGCAGAATCTGATGTCCTTTGTGCAACCAAGACACTTTATATGGAGTAGGATGTGCCATCTTCTGCAACCCCAACTTCTCCATCATCTATGAAGAAACTAAATTTTCTATGTTGCCACTATCAATGACCACAATGCAACATTTCCCTTTTGATTTGCACATGGTTCGGAATAAACTTTTCCTTTGTGTTGGTTCCCGAGTCTCCTTTTATACCTTAACAAAAAATATCTTCAAAATTAATGATTCACCTATCTCAGGAGTTTCTTCTTTTACTTATGCATTCACTATCTCTTCCTTAGCTTCTATAATGTGAGCTCCTCTCTAGTTTGTTGACTTGTTCTCGGGACAATCCCAAGACATGTTTCCTATTTTCCCACAAGTGTAACACATGATCTCTCTGCCTTTGCCTCTACCTCTTGAGAAGAATATTTTTCATCTTGACTCACCTCCTCTAGGTGACTGTCTGCTAGAATTTCATGCTTCTTCCTTTGAAGTCTGAAATATTTCTCTCCTTGATGATCCCTTCCCTATTATTGTACTTCTGCCTCTGCTTCTTGGCCAATTTATCTTTTGTCTTCAAGGTTGTTTGGTAAGTATCTTCCACTGTCCTCAACGACAAAAGACTGATCTCATCTTGAATATCATACGTCATTCCATTTATATATCTGGCAACCTTCTCTGCATCTTCTTCTATATGACTTGCCCAAATATTTGACCTATAGAATTCTTCAGTGTACTCCTTCACTATCATGGCTTTCTACCTCAAATTCTGCAATTTTCTAAACAGGTTTAATTGGTAATCCTTAGGCATAAATTTACTCTTCAATTTAGCCACCATTCTATCCCAGCTCTTTATTTTATCTTTACCTTTCCTTCTCATGTATGCCTGCAACTCATCCCACCATAAAGTTGCATGGCCTTTCACTCTCATCATTGCATGCTTGGATTTCATTTATTCATCCACCTATTCATAGTCAAATTACTTGTCCATTGCATTGATCCAATCAAGAAATTCATCCACATTCAAGTTACCCTCATACATGATCACTTCCATATTTGGTATGGTTCCCACCTTGGTGACCATCCTTAGCAGTTGTTCCTATGTTGTTTCTCCTCTTGGTGCTTCTTTTGTTTCTTCATCAGATCATGTATCTTCACTTTCACTGACATCTCCTATGTAAAGTTCCCTTCTCTGAGTTGTTTCCATGGCCTCCATCCTCGCCTAGATTCACTTCAACTCCAATTGCAACTCCTCAGTTTAAGCATATCTCTCTCGGTCTCCTCGTCTGGGCGACACAATTCTTGCAAGATACAATCTCTCAGCTTTGATCCTTAGACCATTGTTGCACTCTGATACCACTTGATGTAGACGTATCAGGTCCAATTTGACTTGAAAAGGTCCTCAAACAACCTTTGTATCATCTTTTCACTCGATTTTCCAATTTCTCTAATCGACCTTGGATCCTTCTTTAACAGATCCCCAAACCGCTATGTTCACACATCAGTGAACAAGTTGCTTTGAGCACCTTTTCTCCCTTTAGCACGAAGTCTTTACTCCCACGTGACCAAGCACTCAACCTTATGCTAAGGTTTTCATCATCGGAGGTTTCCTATTGTGGAGCAATTACAAAGATCAACAGTTATGATCTGACGACATACATATCATCATCGACACTTTCACTAGGGAGAAAACATATACAACCAACTATCCTAACGATATGTTGGCCCCGATGATGTATATGTCGTTGTTGGGGTTTTCACTGAAAAAAATACGCAAGGATTCAGTTTCCCCCACCATTCCATTAGTCCCGATGATACGGTCCACCTCCAATCATTTTGAACCGTTGATCTAGGATTAAAGGACTTAATCAATAGTGTCAATTAACTTAACCTTTGTCAATACTCCTTTTAGTTTCTGTCATTGATCTTTTTCTTTGACTTAATCCTCATCATCAATCTATTTAAACTACTAAGCTCATCATCATCGGCCCCACTTTTCGTTGGCACGGTTATCAACTCTATCATCGTCGATAATCAACTGTCGTCGACCCTTCATCTCGGCTCTGACTTTATCTTCGGTGATTGGATGTCGTTGACGATTATTGAATGAATATCATCGTTGGCACAACTCCTTAATGGATTTTGGTGTCCCTATATGGAGGGTCCCAACGATATAATCGTGGCCATTGATTTGAAAAGGGTCACCCTGATCATATCTCAACCATCCACTCACTTACACTATAGAATGGATTCTACAACCGCCAAATCGACTATATCGGCCCTGAAACGCAGCTATGGGTTGATTTTGTACCCCTGCAGCCTCGATCTGGTTTTAATTTATATCCAAGGTCTACACATGGTTTCCTGCAACCACAAACACTTCGCCACTTTGTCTAAATAAATTACATGTAGAGTTAAGACAAACACACAAATACACAGGAACCATGATTCCACAAAAAACTATTTTTTTATTAAAGTATCTGAAGGAATAAGATTACAACAGAAAGGCTCAATTCTTTCTTGGTCTCTCAGACCTCTGCAAACTGCACTCTCACACGATCACACCTCTTCTCAATCTCTATTCATTACAAATATATTTGGAAGCTCTCGGGTAGCTTCTTAAACCAACAAATCCCGAGCTATCTCAGCAAATCCTTACACTATAAATTTGTTCCTAAGATTTTACAACAAATTAACACCTATCAAAACAAACCCAACGAAGATATCTTCTAGAGACACTTCGTAGTTATTACAAATAAAAATAGGAAAAAATTAGGGAACCAACTCCCTTGGTAAATGGTTGTGACCTTTAGGGTCAATCTCATAATTAACTTGGTCGATGCTCCTGTATCAATCATAGAGGATCCTCCATAAAATTTTAGCCTCCATGCATGAAACCCTAAATCTACAACAACAAAACAACATTAAACATTAGAAAAAAGGAAAATTAAAGTAAAATATGAAGGATGGAGGAGAAGGGTAGGGAGAATACATTACCTTGCTCATGGAGGTTCCCCCATGAAATCAAAATCCTAGCTTGCATGAGGATGAAATACCAAGGTAGGAAACTTTAAGGAAGAAAGGAGAAGGGAGGAGAAGAAAACAAAGAAAGAGATGAAATGAGAAAATAATGAGAAAGTAGGGTTTGAGGGGGTTTTGTGAGATAAAATAAGATATCTGAATTAAAATAAGATAAATATCCTCACACTCATGAGGATTGAAAAAAGTGTCTTATTTGTATCCCTTGATATTTCTTAGATTTCTTTCTGAAAAGTTTCCCCAATTTTAAAGTTACTTAGGAAACCTGATGTTAAATTTTGTACTAAGTCCAACACTAAACTCGACACTAAACCCAATGGTAAATCTAGAATTAAACCCTATGCAATTAACATGGATTTTAGTGCCAACTCGTGAAATAAGTACACTAAAATTATCATCGTCCCATGAAATAGTATTGATCTTTCACGAAAACTACAAAACAAATCATTAAAGAGATGTTACCCCCTCACATCTACTGGTAACTAGAGGAATTTTTTCTCCTATGATCCACATCATAGATAAAAATTCTGATAATGATATTTTTTACCCCCTCATTACTAGGGGTGACTAAGGAGATCATGTCTCGAGGCCCACATGTAGCAGACATGGAGTTCCTAGAGACATATTGACCAGCATAGCCCCACAGGGCCCCTCCTATTCATTGATGCATCACCATACATCACCAACAACAGAGCAACGTCCATCACAACAGTTTGGCCCCAGAGGAAAACAAATCTTTCTTAATGAGTTAATAAGTCCAGTATCATGGTAAGTGTCACTCTAATAATTGAAGCATTTGAATATGTTGCAAATGATTCTTTCTTGATTACATAACGTTTGCTTGGAAATTATACCTTTTTCCTTATTTAACCTTGGTGGGTGTCATTTTGTCCTAGTAAATTGGTCACCCTCAGGAATAGGGTGCTACTCAGAGTTTCCTTGAAAAGTCATCATACCATTCTCAATCATACTTATCACTTTCCATACGTATTTCTTCTCATCTCCTTATCTTTTGGGATTTTCAGGTGTACTGACCCAAGAAGGGATTGTACCTCATTTTATTGGAAGAAGGGGTTGAAGGCCCAGAGGGAAATGTAGCTAGAAAAAGATAAAATCCAATAGATGCTCACCCAAGAGGTCTTGAGAATAATGAAATGTTTCTCCTAAAATAATTGAAAGACCTACAAAATCAAACTCACATTATATAGATGTCCCACTTGTCGAGGAGGTGCATTTATGCAGTGTCATTTTCTTTCCATGCATATCGAACTAGGTGTACCTAAGCTTCAAGTAACGTTGTGGTACTCTTTTCTTTCCATCTCTTATAGTACCCAATTGTTTCAAACTTCATGTAACATACCCATCCACCTAGGATGGGCCACGTCATGCAAAACTCTCTCATTATCAACTCTGATACCATATTTGTAATGTACCTAGCCTCCAACTAAGCAACATTACATGTAGAATACACATAAAAAGAAAACTTTTTCTAAACTAAAGTAATTCCTTTACTGTTAGCCAATTTCCTATAGCTTACAACTACAATTTAAAACAGATTTAGCTACAATGTATAACCATAAAACAAATGCATATAAAGCATGCTAATAATCAACATGAAACACAACTGAATCGTTCATTGCAGCAACATATACGTCATTATCATTCACGCAGAGTTCATGCACAACAATAACACATGTAAATATCTCAATACAAGATAAAACACTTATCTTTAAACAAGAATCATGCAACTAGTTGCTTGGGACAAACGTTCCACCCAACCATAAACTAATTGTTCCAAATCTCAACAATGGGTCACCCTCGAGCTGAGGCTAGTAATCCACAAAAGAGGGTGGTCTCTCACAATCCACTTGCAACTCATAAATCTCATAACCCAACTGTTATTCTCCTATAGCTATCCTGATATCTCCACCAACTCTCTTCCTCTTGACCTGCCCAACCCATGGAATGCACCATTCATTTATCAATGATCACCCAAGGAATGTATCATCCATTTATCAGGGTAACCCAAGGGATGTACCATTCGTTTATTAGGGTTAACCAAAGGGATGTACCATTCGTTTATTAGAGATATCCCAAGGAATGTTTCATTCCTTTATCAAGGTCTCTCTCGCACAGGTAACTAGGAATCTCTCAACTGGAAACTCAAGGGAACTTGCTACTAGGAAAACTATTAACAAGCCAACAAAAAACACTTGTTGTTTTAGTGCAACTCATGCAGGAGTTCACTCTTTTGGCCTGACAACTGGGATCTTTAGTTCTCCAGCTCCAATTCGCTCCAGTTACACTTCGGTTACACTCCAAAATTCTCCCTCCATGGTTGCACTGGCTCCAATCTGTCTTTCTTCCCTTTTTCGAGTGTTGTCCCAACCCATACAAATTCCTCTCTTGTGGATTGCCTTTCTTGACTCACACTCTTCCCAAAGATGATTGTACTCAACCCCTATGTGCCCGATCACTTTGGGACGTGACCACTCACACCCAACCTCTTACATGCATTCAATGATTGGCTTTGGAAACACACAATCATAAGGATGTGACCACTCACACCCACCCTCTTACATGTATTCAATGATTGGCTTTGGGAACACTCAATCATACATCAGAAGGTTCATATACAATTGGAAAGTTTAGGAAAATGGGTTAGATTGATATACATGGGTAATCCCCCCCTTGAACCCTCTTGGCCATTATCCTAAACACTTCCCCCTCTTGTGGATTAATTCAACCCCCATCTCTTGTGCATTTACCCTTAACAGTTGGTATCACATTTTTACTATTAAAACATTGAAATACAATTCACATATTACATCACTTGGTTGTAGCCACATATTGTATCCACATAAGAATTAATTAAAATGGGGATGTTACACTTTAATTAATTAATGGCGAAAATGGGCTTGGAAAAATGTTTCATCGTGGGCAAAGGGCACTTTCCCTCTACAAAGGCACCCATAAATGAGACAATATGAACCCTTGTATGTCATGAACCCCATGCCCAAAAGTCTTACCTCACTCCACCTCATATTCATACATGGACTAGATAGGTTTCCCTTGAAAAATGCCTTAGACTTGGGGATTGATTAACCCAATAGGATTCCTTGACACCCCTCCCACACCTAAATTTGAAAAATTGTATAAGGTCTTTCAACATTTGTTTAGTTTGAAAAGGGGGGTTTGATGCACATGTTTGGGTGGTTCTATTATTGGATGTGGTTTACTTGGCATGATTCTTGTGAATTATGGACCCTTGGAGGGCATATTTGTTTTTCTTTATAGGACCTTTCCTGGTGGGCATGTATTCATGAGGAGATGACTTCATTCAAACATTCATGGGGCTTTGGAGCCCAAGGATGGATGCAGAGACACCACGTCTGGGACAGGTTTGTGATCCCCATTTTCACATTGAAGAAGGAGTTTTTTTCCTTTGGAGGCACTCTGGTGTGGCTAGGAGACCAACTCCCATCCTTCTCCACTTGAATGTTATCCTTTGGAGGCTTGGGCATCACCTACCTAGCTCCTGACATCATAGAGGATACTAGGGTTTGAATGGAGGAGGACTTGGCGTGATTTTTTGGCACATGTGGCTTGATGGAGGGTCGTTGGAGGCCTAATGTTGCACTTCCCTTACCCAATGCTTCACTGTGAGAGCCTAACGTCACCCTAGAAGGGCATGACGTCACCCTTTGAGGGATATTTTGATGTGAATTTTTATAATTTTTAATTAAAAAGGGCAATTTTGTAAGGTTGTCCCTTCTATTTTTGAGTTGACATTTTTAGGCCAAAAGGTGATTTAAATACACCTTTGGCATTTCATTTTTACACACAACTCTTCCTCACACAAGAGGACAAGTATGAAATTCTCTCCCTAGTGGCATACTTGGCTAAAATTACTAGTGTGCACCTCTTGGAGTACTTGCCTTGGATGCTTCTTGATGATTTTTGGTGGAAATTTCTTCAAATAGGTGTTTTATTCTTGATTATTCTTGGTGAAGTAAGTAAAATCTGCAATTTATTTTCATGCTTTGAATGGTTATGGAAAATTTTACTTGTTCATGTTGAAGATTATGAAATTACTTTCTTGAAACCCTAGGAGAGGGCCATAAAGTGCTTCTTCCTCTCTAGTTCTTTCCACTTATTGAATTTTCAAGAGAATCATGTCTAGATGACGTTCCTAAATCCCTATTCTAGTGGCTTGTTGCAAACATATTTCAAGTTTCCAAGGAGAAGAGAAATTCCCTAGAGCCCAAAAGAGCTTGCGCTCTAGCCAAAATTCCATCTTTGAGATTCAAAGCTTGGGGTATTGAAGTGCCAACACCTCAAGACTTTATCTCTCCATCCTCAGACAACATTATCATTTATTTCCCCAAGTGTTTGTTGTTGGAGTAAATGACTCCATAGCCCAAAAGGCACTTGTCTAATTGATCTATCTTGTGAAGGAATTGATCAATGTACACTTACATTATGTTCTCCTAAGCTTCTACTAACTGTTACTAACCCTAGCTTAGCCAAATCTACTAATTGTGTTGATGTTGTTACAAAACATTGCTACATCCATCTAAAACCTTGTAATTTGTTGCATACACTAATATAACATTAGCTTAACATGCTCAGAAATTGATTTTAGAAAGAGTTAATTGATCTATTCAATGAATGTTGAGTTTTCACTGTACTTTGATGCTATTCTGAGTTATATTTCTTGTGGCTAATACAAAATATTAATTGTTGTTGTAAATCGATAACTTGCTGCATTTTCACATTAGCCACCACATATTTACATTGTCTATCGTATGTTGAGGCTCTTCTGTCATTTCAGTTGGAAAATGATATATATATATATATATATATATATGCTATATTTTTCTTGTTTCGAATAGGTACACAAACTCTTTTCATTTGCCTCAATTTAACAAGCATAGACCTTTGACTTGGGTAACCAATGATATGGCGGTATATATTTACCAAATATTTAGATTTCCCATCCCTTTAGGTTACCAGGGATTCCTTGCCTGGGTTGGACCTCATCCATCCATAAAAGTCAGGATTTCCGACTAAGGTGACAATTGTAGGTTATCCCATTGTTACACCAATTTTAGTTACTTTTGTGGGGATTTGGTATAAGTACAAATTGTGTGATAAAAATATTCATGATTCTCCATAAATAGTTTCCCATAGATGCCTTCCACTACATGCTCAAATCACTCGCATAAGATGATATGGTGCATGACACAAACGAGGTACCTTATTATGATACTTCATATCAAGAGTTAATGCTCAATTTTTTTGACATGAAAATAGTAATCATGGGTTGAATTGGATGATGGATCGTGATGCTTTGAATTTATACCTTTTTCCTTGTTTCACTTTGGTGGTCATCATCATCTCTTACTCAACTTTTGTCACTCTTGGGAAACATTGTACTATCGGGGGGTCTTGATAGGGGTAACATGTCCATATCTTAGTCCATATGTAACATGCTCCACCTTTCACATATCCATTATCCCTTATTTTGGGTTGGTTGTCATATGTCACCCATAAAGGTTCATGCCTCATAATCCCATGAGAAGAAGGATATAGAATGCTCTAGGTTGATGCAACTTGATATACAAATATATAATATAAAAAGAGAAAATGATAAAACTCAAAATTCAAAGTGAATCAAAGAAGAAAGAAAAGCAAAGTCAAGAACCAAGAAATAATAAGAAGCATGAGCTATGCCTTCTTGCTAAGAGGCCATTACCTCAAGTCTTGTGTAATGAATGCATACTTAACAAATAGCAAATCAAAATCAAAATCCAAAAAAAGTTGGATGAATCAGAAAAAGGTGAATAGGGTTTTGGAAAGACATAGTGTTGATGAAAAAGAAACTCATTGCCTAAGCGCTCCCTCATACAAAGGTGCTCATGAGTATGACTATCATACATAACCTTTCATGGCTATGTCACCACCCATTAAGAAAACCCCAATCCACACCATATTCAATTATACATACTCCTTGATGGGTTTATTGGGAAGCACTCCTTTTCCTAGGTAATGGCATGTCTAATAGGGGTTAATAAATATCCTCCCATACCTAAGCTTAGCAAATTGTATAACTTTATGAGCTAGTGTGAAGTTTGAAGAGGATACTTAATGTGATATATCTAGTGGTTTTTACATGACATGACTCACTTTATATGTTGTATTTGATTTGTGTACATTCCTTCGATTTTGATGGATACATTGGACCACGTTAACCTCTCCTTGGATGATGGATTTCACATGGCTACCCACTTGATTGAGCCTTGGTCCTTTGGAGAATGTTGAGGGGATACTAGCACATTTGATGGACCTTGTCCCACTACTCGAGAGAGGTCGTTCCACATATTTTGGAGGATGTTGAGCCTTATGATGAAATGGATCCCTTGTTGAGACACCCTAACACCCATGGGGTATGATTTGACACCTTTTGATGAGAAGTCACACCTTTTGGGTCATGATATGATACTTGGTGATGACACATTGCAACTCTTAGAGGCAACATTTCACTTTTGGAGCCCCTACACTTGCTTTGTGAATGAGATGTCCACACCTTGAGGTCACGCGTGTGAGATGGAGCATGAATGTATGATGTATGTCTTGTCTTTTGAGAACATTTACTTCATTTTGGAGGCATAATTGGGGGTCTTAGGGACCTATCCACTCTTGTATCATGGATATTTTATCTCTTGTTTCCTTATCTCTATGGTTTGTGAGAGATAAAGGTATTATTTTACGTTTTTAGGGATTTTGATGCATGAGAAGGGTGCTTGATCTATCATACAAATAAGAGAATCACTTATCACTTGTAAATCATTGCTACTTGTGGAGAACCATTACCATTCTTCTACTATTTATTTCTCTCTTCTCTAAATTGCCATGGATGGCTGGTTAGAATGACTTGTTGAAGATGATGTCTTGTGGATTTATTTACTTCTTCATGAATGTTAATTGTTAGGGTTTTTAAGGATGAAATATTTCTTGAGTAAGTGGTCTCACTTTATCTTGTGGCTTTGTTT
>SNQJ01S0084887.1:34474-63503 GCA_010110895.2 Picea sitchensis
GTCCCTTCTATTTTTGAGTTGACATTTTTAGGCCAAAAGGTGATTTAAATACACCTTTGGCATTTCATTTTTACACACAACTCTTCCTCACACAAGAGGACAAGTATGAAATTCTCTCCCTAGTGGCATACTTGGCTAAAATTACTAGTGTGCACCTCTTGGAGTACTTGCCTTGGATGCTTCTTGATGATTTTTGGTGGAAATTTCTTCAAATAGGTGTTTTATTCTTGATTATTCTTGGTGAAGTAAGTAAAATCTGCAATTTATTTTCATGCTTTGAATGGTTATGGAAAATTTTACTTGTTCATGTTGAAGATTATGAAATTACTTTCTTGAAACCCTAGGAGAGGGCCATAAAGTGCTTCTTCCTCTCTAGTTCTTTCCACTTATTGAATTTTCAAGAGAATCATGTCTAGATGACGTTCCTAAATCCCTATTCTAGTGGCTTGTTGCAAACATATTTCAAGTTTCCAAGGAGAAGAGAAATTCCCTAGAGCCCAAAAGAGCTTGCGCTCTAGCCAAAATTCCATCTTTGAGATTCAAAGCTTGGGGTATTGAAGTGCCAACACCTCAAGACTTTATCTCTCCATCCTCAGACAACATTATCATTTATTTCCCCAAGTGTTTGTTGTTGGAGTAAATGACTCCATAGCCCAAAAGGCACTTGTCTAATTGATCTATCTTGTGAAGGAATTGATCAATGTACACTTACATTATGTTCTCCTAAGCTTCTACTAACTGTTACTAACCCTAGCTTAGCCAAATCTACTAATTGTGTTGATGTTGTTACAAAACATTGCTACATCCATCTAAAACCTTGTAATTTGTTGCATACACTAATATAACATTAGCTTAACATGCTCAGAAATTGATTTTAGAAAGAGTTAATTGATCTATTCAATGAATGTTGAGTTTTCACTGTACTTTGATGCTATTCTGAGTTATATTTCTTGTGGCTAATACAAAATATTAATTGTTGTTGTAAATCGATAACTTGCTGCATTTTCACATTAGCCACCACATATTTACATTGTCTATCGTATGTTGAGGCTCTTCTGTCATTTCAGTTGGAAAATGATATATATATATATATATATATATATGCTATATTTTTCTTGTTTCGAATAGGTACACAAACTCTTTTCATTTGCCTCAATTTAACAAGCATAGACCTTTGACTTGGGTAACCAATGATATGGCGGTATATATTTACCAAATATTTAGATTTCCCATCCCTTTAGGTTACCAGGGATTCCTTGCCTGGGTTGGACCTCATCCATCCATAAAAGTCAGGATTTCCGACTAAGGTGACAATTGTAGGTTATCCCATTGTTACACCAATTTTAGTTACTTTTGTGGGGATTTGGTATAAGTACAAATTGTGTGATAAAAATATTCATGATTCTCCATAAATAGTTTCCCATAGATGCCTTCCACTACATGCTCAAATCACTCGCATAAGATGATATGGTGCATGACACAAACGAGGTACCTTATTATGATACTTCATATCAAGAGTTAATGCTCAATTTTTTTGACATGAAAATAGTAATCATGGGTTGAATTGGATGATGGATCGTGATGCTTTGAATTTATACCTTTTTCCTTGTTTCACTTTGGTGGTCATCATCATCTCTTACTCAACTTTTGTCACTCTTGGGAAACATTGTACTATCGGGGGGTCTTGATAGGGGTAACATGTCCATATCTTAGTCCATATGTAACATGCTCCACCTTTCACATATCCATTATCCCTTATTTTGGGTTGGTTGTCATATGTCACCCATAAAGGTTCATGCCTCATAATCCCATGAGAAGAAGGATATAGAATGCTCTAGGTTGATGCAACTTGATATACAAATATATAATATAAAAAGAGAAAATGATAAAACTCAAAATTCAAAGTGAATCAAAGAAGAAAGAAAAGCAAAGTCAAGAACCAAGAAATAATAAGAAGCATGAGCTATGCCTTCTTGCTAAGAGGCCATTACCTCAAGTCTTGTGTAATGAATGCATACTTAACAAATAGCAAATCAAAATCAAAATCCAAAAAAAGTTGGATGAATCAGAAAAAGGTGAATAGGGTTTTGGAAAGACATAGTGTTGATGAAAAAGAAACTCATTGCCTAAGCGCTCCCTCATACAAAGGTGCTCATGAGTATGACTATCATACATAACCTTTCATGGCTATGTCACCACCCATTAAGAAAACCCCAATCCACACCATATTCAATTATACATACTCCTTGATGGGTTTATTGGGAAGCACTCCTTTTCCTAGGTAATGGCATGTCTAATAGGGGTTAATAAATATCCTCCCATACCTAAGCTTAGCAAATTGTATAACTTTATGAGCTAGTGTGAAGTTTGAAGAGGATACTTAATGTGATATATCTAGTGGTTTTTACATGACATGACTCACTTTATATGTTGTATTTGATTTGTGTACATTCCTTCGATTTTGATGGATACATTGGACCACGTTAACCTCTCCTTGGATGATGGATTTCACATGGCTACCCACTTGATTGAGCCTTGGTCCTTTGGAGAATGTTGAGGGGATACTAGCACATTTGATGGACCTTGTCCCACTACTCGAGAGAGGTCGTTCCACATATTTTGGAGGATGTTGAGCCTTATGATGAAATGGATCCCTTGTTGAGACACCCTAACACCCATGGGGTATGATTTGACACCTTTTGATGAGAAGTCACACCTTTTGGGTCATGATATGATACTTGGTGATGACACATTGCAACTCTTAGAGGCAACATTTCACTTTTGGAGCCCCTACACTTGCTTTGTGAATGAGATGTCCACACCTTGAGGTCACGCGTGTGAGATGGAGCATGAATGTATGATGTATGTCTTGTCTTTTGAGAACATTTACTTCATTTTGGAGGCATAATTGGGGGTCTTAGGGACCTATCCACTCTTGTATCATGGATATTTTATCTCTTGTTTCCTTATCTCTATGGTTTGTGAGAGATAAAGGTATTATTTTACGTTTTTAGGGATTTTGATGCATGAGAAGGGTGCTTGATCTATCATACAAATAAGAGAATCACTTATCACTTGTAAATCATTGCTACTTGTGGAGAACCATTACCATTCTTCTACTATTTATTTCTCTCTTCTCTAAATTGCCATGGATGGCTGGTTAGAATGACTTGTTGAAGATGATGTCTTGTGGATTTATTTACTTCTTCATGAATGTTAATTGTTAGGGTTTTTAAGGATGAAATATTTCTTGAGTAAGTGGTCTCACTTTATCTTGTGGCTTTGTTTACGAATGAATGTAAGTGTAATTTTACTTCTCTAGCGATGGTTGTGCATTTTTTTGGTTTCTTCTTGAACAAACCCTTATTTTCAAAGCTTTTGGAATATTACTAGTGGAGTATCTTCCCTTGATTTATCTTGAAGTTTTAGTAAGATATTAGTAGGATATTCTAGGGTTTGTAGTGGACAACCCTATATATCACCCTAGATCCACTTGAATCTCTTCAAGGGAGTCCCTAATTGACCTCATGTTGTCGCAAGAGTTAACTCTAGGCTGTAATAGAGCCAAGACTTAGCACATTTTAAATGAGATAATAAATCATTGCTCGGAACTTGACTTGGGTTGCTACAAGCCAATCCCCAAAGTAACCTGAAACCTGCTTTAGAGTGTGTTTCTAACCTAATACACTCAGAGAGCGCTCTCTTAATAGCTGAAGGCTCTTTACTCAAAGAATATTCAGTAATCACAGTAAGAAGGCCAGATTTCTTATAAGACAAGATATTTTGATAAGGTTGGTGGTTGCATAGATTTGGAAAGGCCTAATGAGCGATGGAGTAAAGTGAAAACCAAAGAAAAAGGGTAATAGCAGTGATTGTGTTACTTGAGGGAAATGAGGCAAAGTAAGTCTATCTTTCAGCAATCGATAATCAAGATATGGTAGCAGAAAAGAAAAGGAAAATACCATCACAGTGAAAGCATCTAACAAGGATGAATTTTCACTACAACTTTAGAGGAAAAAGACTGGAGGCTAATAAATAGGTGCAAAGCACTAATCTTGAGCGAATTATGACTAATCATCATTGAAACAAAACACATATCAACCGTGTGTAAGGAGCATGCAAAATGAATTCCAAACAAATTTTAACTCGGTTGATAAAAGAAGAGATAAACAATATGAATGTAACAAGATGAAGAACATACTGAAGGAATCAACCGTGATGAATCTCACATATCAAGTGAACACATGTCTCCAGCATTACGCTATTCCAGATCTTCAAAATAACTCAGTTTTCAATAGAAGCCCTCTTCAAAAGAGGTCCCCCCCCCCCCTTTTCTCATCAAAGAGATATACAATATATAATCGTTTAGCATATAACATATGAGAAACTACCTCAAAACTGACTCAGAAATGAACTGGCAGTTGTTTAATTGAAATCTGGACGTGTTCCTACATTTTTGGGCCATGTCTGCAATGCCATATTGCGGGGAAATTTTTCCTAGATTCACATCTAAATATACCACTGGAAAGCCTAGGATATGTAGATGTCAATCGACTATTCAAACGTGTAAAATGACCTCTCCAAGGTTTTGAAAAGTGAGTTTTCCCACAGGAAGTTGTTTTTGGAAAAATCTGCAATTTTGGTGGCTAACAGGCCAAAAACAAGGGTATCTTAGCCACCGAAAATCCTGGCTTTCGGTAGCTAACAATGCGATTTCAGAGCATTGTAAGCCATTGAAAGTCCCGAAACCCTGATTTCGGCTTTCTGGTTTCAGGGAAATGGAGCAATGGTCAAAATCTTATGTCGGCCAAATCCCCGACTGCCGAAAACCCGAAATGGTGACGTGACATTTATGTGAAACCTTGTTATAGAGATTTTATTTCCATTTATTGCATTATTTTTGTAACTCCTCGTGACTTGATTTTTGGGTAAAAATGCATCTACACTTTTGATAGCTAAGGGCATATAAAACCTGAGATTTAAGCTACCGAAAGTCTGCACTTTCGGTAGCTAAACACTATAAATTTTTTCCTCTTAAACTACCAAAAGCCAAAATTTCAATATTTGTTCCAACATAGGCTCCATCTAGGGATGGTGCTTTCCTACAAAGCGCCAAGAACAGTAGACCAAGTGCCTTCATCCATTGGGTGTCCTGAGATTATCCTTATCAAACACTGAACCTTGTCACTTTGCTTGCACCTTTCCGAAACAAAAAACTGCTTATGCATTCATTGGCCTATGGAGTCATAATGTCTTAAATCAAAACCATACAGGATGCCAAACTGAACTGGAAACATACTTAAAACCATTGTTGTACTCTAATGCTCAAAGTCAAGATTCTTTATATACATCACCTACTCTAACTACTGAAAAATTCATACTGAATCATATGATACAAAAATGCCAGTGAAGCTAATTCAATAACTTTCTACTTATTTGAAATTTTTTCACACTTTCTTTGAGCAGGTTGAAAAAGGAAACTGGCAACTCCCATCTGAAATGTTGTTGATCATGAATTTTCAAACTTTTCCTCGATTCTTGTGAAAACATATCTAGTATATAGCGTGCTCCTCCATTAAATGAATCTAAAAGGTTAGCAAAAGGATCATGAAAAATTGCGTGGTCCTGAGGTTTTAAATAACAATCTTCATCAAAGACTATTGCGTGCTCCAATTTATTTTTCTCAAGATCATCCTCAAAGAGGATATCCAAACCTCCTTCATTTGATATGGCATCTATCTGAAGATCGTCATTCCCCCATGAAAAACCTGCAGCAAATTGTTCTAGAGAAACAATATTATAATCATCAGTGTACTCATCATATTTAGGTTCAACAGATAATTCAGGAGTGTCATCAGTCAGACAAATGTTCAGAATATCGACTGTAGATTCCTCAAGCATGGGAAATTCTAGTTCTTTCTCTGGCATGATGTCTATCTCAGATTCATACTCCTCCAAATCACAGTTTAAAACATCTTTGAACAAAAAATTTCTTTCAAGACTATTAAATGTGACAGCCCTATCCTCTTCATGAAACAAAACATGGCTTACAAGCTGATTTCCTGGATGGAAATCATCATCATAAATGGGTTCATTAACTTCTTGTAAAGTTTTATAAAACATGTGACTATCATTATTTAAAATCAGATTTACATTTATAGAAATGGAAAAAGTCTAACTCTCATATCCGGGATTGTGTGAACACTGCAAATCTGCATAAGCAAGGGCTGTAACATGACTGCAGGAGCAGATCTATTTCTTCTTCAGTCAAAGGAGAAGGTGGTTTCTGTATTTTTTGGATAAAACAACAATTATTTCCTTTCTCTTCTATAGGTTGGCCGTGACGCTGAATGTATTGTTCTTGAATATGTCCACAAGAGCTATCATATCCAACTTCTTTATGAGCCACCTCTTCGTCATACTGATCATGTTCATCAACTTGAGAAATTTATGATATTTCTTCCTCCTCTTCAAGAGGATTTGTTTGATCTTTTTATCTTATAAATTTTATATTACAACAATCTTCTAAAAGTATTTCAGCTGAGTAGATTATTTTACAATGTTGATGAAAAAGTATGTGAAAATATTTCAATAAAGGAATACTAGAATGGGATAAATCTTTATACTAGATTCTAGCATCTCTTTCCAACGGAAACATAAACAACTTCATGAGGACATCTTCATGATGTATATTTAATTCATCCATGAGCTTGTGGAATTCAAACAAGTGATGAGCGGGATTCTCGTCCGCATATTCTCCAAATTTAGGAAGGACATCTTCCCAAACTTTAATGTGTGGAACAGTGTTTGGAAAACCATAAACATTTGTAAATTCTAGAGGGGCAAACCTTGCAGCAATCCGAGCAGCAAACAAATTTGACATTTTGAGACCAGAGGAGTCGCCAGTGAATCATGTAGAGTCTTTGAACAAAGGAGTCACTAGGTGAATGATCACAACCAATTGAATGCCTATCCCTTGTTCACCATCAAGAGATAGATCTAAAATTTTGTCGTATCCTAGGGAAGATCACTTCGTCCTCCGTCCCCTACAACAACGCCATAAAATGTTGTCACAAGAGTTAACTCTAGGTTGTAATAGAGCCAAGACTTAGCACATTTTTAATAAGATAATAAATCATTGCTCGGAACTTGACTTGGGTTGCTACAAGCCAATCCCCGAGGTAACCTGAAACCTGCTTTAGAGTGTGTTTCTAACCTAATACACTCAGAGAGGGCTCTCTCAATAGCCAAAGGCTCTTTACTCAAAGAATATTCAGTAATCACAGTAAGAAGGCCAGATTTCTTATAAGACAAGATATTTTGATAAGGTTGGTGGTTGCACAAATTTGGAAAGGCCTATTGGGCGATGGAGTCAAGTGAAAACCAAAGAAAATGGGTAATAGCAGTGATCATGTTACTTGCAGGAAATGAGGCAAAGTAAGTCTATCTTTCAACAATCAATAATCAAGATATGGTCGCAGAAAAGAAAAGGAAAAGACCATCATAGTGAAAGCATCTAACAAGGATGAATTTTCACTACAACTTTAGAGGAAAAAGACTGGAGGCTAATAACTAGGTGCATAGCACTAATCTTGAGCGAATTCTGACTAGTCATCATTGAAACACAACACATATCAACCGTGTGTAGGGAGCATGCAAAATGAATTCCAAACAAATTTTAACTTGGTTGATAAAAGAAGAGATAGACAATATGAATGTAACAATATGGAGAACATACTGAAGGAATCAACCGTGGTGAATCTCACATATCAAGTGAACACATGTCTCCAGCATTACGTTATTTCGGATCTTCAAAATAACTCAATTTTCAATAGAAGCCATCTTCAAAAGAGGTCCCCCCCCCCTTTTCTCATCAAAGAGATATACAATATATAAGCCTTTAGCATATAACAGATGAGAAACTACCTCAAAACCAACTGAGAAATGAATTGGCAGTTGTTTAACTGAAATCTGGGCGCGTTCCTACATTTTTGGGCCATGTCTACAATGCCATATTGCGGGGCACTTTTCCTAGCTTAGGATCTGTAGATGTCAATAGACTATTGAAACGTGTCAAACAACCTCTCCAAGGTTGTGAAAAGTGAGTTTTCCCACAGGTAGTTGATTTTGGAAAAACCAGCGATTTCGGTGGCTAACAGGCCGAAAACAGGGGTATCTTAGCCACCAAAAGTCCTAGGTTTTGGAAGCTAATAGTACGATTTCAGAGCGTCGTAATCCACCAAAAGTATTGAAACCCCGATTTCGGGTTTCGGGTTTCGGGGAAACAGAGAAATGGTCAAAATATTATGTCGGCCAAACAACCGACTGTCGAAAACCCGAAATGGTGACGTGGCATTTATGTAAAACCTTGTTATAGAGATTTTATTGCCCTTTATTGCATTCTTTTTGTACCTCCTTGTGACTTGATATCTGAGTAAAAACACATCTACACTTTCGACAGCTAAGGGAATATGAAACCTGATATTTAAGCTACCGAAAGTCTGCACTTTCGGTAGCTAAACACTATAAAATGTTTCCTCTTAAGCTACCAAAAGCCAAAATTTCAATATTTGTTCCAACATAGGCTCCATCTAGGGATGGTGCTTTCCTACAAAGCGCCAAGAATAGTAGTTCAAGTGCCTTCATCCATTGGGCGTCCTAAGATTATCCTTATCAAAGGCTGAACCCTGTCACTTTGCTTGCACCTTTCCGAAACAAAAAACTGCTTATGCGTTCATTGGGCTATGGAGTCATAATGTCTTAAATCAAAACCATACAGGATACCAAACTGAACAGGAAATGTACTTAAAACCACTGTTGTACTCTAATTCTCAAATTCAAGCTTATTTATATACATCACCTACTCTAACTACTGAAAAATTCCCACTGAATCAAATGATACAAAAATGCCAGTGAAGCCAATCCAATAACTGTCTACTTATTTGAAATTTGCTCACACTTTCTTTTAGCAGGTTGAAAAAGGAAACTGGCAACTCCCATCTGAAATGTTGTTGATCATGAATTTTCAAACTTTTCCTTGATTTATGTGAAAACATATATAGGATATAGCGTGCTCCTCCATTAAATGAATCTAAAAGGTCAACAAAAGGATCATGAAAAATTGCGTGGTCCTGAGGTTTTAAATAACAAGTTTCATCAAAGACTACTGCGTGCTCCAATTTATTTTGCTCAGGATCATCCTCAAAGAGGATATCCAAACATCCTTCATTTGATATGGCATTTGTCTGAAGATTTCCATTCCCCCATGAAAAACCTGTAGCAAATTGTTCTAGAGAAACAATATTATAATCATCAGTGTACTCATCATATTTAGGTTCAACAGATAACTTAGGAGTGTCATCAGTCAGACAAATGTTCGAAATATCAACTGTGGATTCCTCAAGCATGGGAAATTCTAGTTCTTTCTCTAGCATGATGTCTATCTCAGATTCATACTCCCCCAAATCACAGTTTAAAACATCTTTGAACAACAAACTTCTTTCAAAACTATTAAATGTGACAACCCTATGCTGTAGGTGAATCCCCCTGTGGACAAGTGGATTCCCTCTTGGCCTCTAGACTCCTAAGGCCAAGACAAAAAAGTGATTAACATGGACACTGACTTCCTTTTAGATCTAATCAAGCTAATAAATGAAAGAGAAGGAGAAAGATATGTACCTTATTAACGACGTTTGTCCCTGCAAAGTCCTGGCTAAGCTTCGATCTTAAGTTCCCTGATAGATCCTGTAAGACATACAAAGGTACAAAACACTTCCTACTCTACTGAGATTAGCTCAATCATATATCCATCTACTGCAGACAAACTCATATGGAACAAGCACAAGTTTGAAAGAATTAGGCCAAGCATTGATTATATTACTGAGAACAAGTAAAAGTACTTACAATCCTTTGAATGAAGGTGAAACAACCTCTTCCATTTCTCCTTGTCCAACCCCTTTGATCAATCAATCTCCACTGATTTCTTTGATGACATCTCACTCATCATATCATAAGTTTCACATCTCCAATCTCCATTGTCAATACCTTCTTATGAGATCATAAGTTAGGTATAATTCTCAATCTTCCTTCTGCATGTAATGTACCCTTTCACCGTGAGAAAGCCTATTTATATAACCTTGGAGAGGTCCAACTACTTGAGAGATATTTGGGATAGGTTGAGGATTCCTCTCCTTCAGTTGAGGATCTTCCCTACGATCATGCCTTGACCATCTCCTCGAATCCAACCACCTTCAAGAATTGAGGTATTCTTCCCTAATTTCCCTCAACAAACTTAGAAATTTCTAAAGATGGGGTAGCGCTCCCCCATAAGGGTTCAAGGGTGCACAGAGCACTCAAACACTCCCCCAAAGAAGCCTAGGGAGCGTTAGCACTCCTTGACAATGAGTAGGGGAGCACTCCTCCAAAAAACTCAATTTTTTTATGGTTTTTCCAATGGCAAAGGGCTTGTACTTCCTGCCAAATGATTTTTCTTCTTCCAAACCACCTTTGAGGTGTCATTACGTGTATTTATGATGTCGTTATGGGTACGACATAGGAAATATGGCAGCATACTTTTTGTGACACTTGTAACACTTATAGTCAAGATGCGACACTTACGGACAAGATGCGACACTTACAACACTCGTAATGATGACACTTGCGACACTATCGAAGTGAGTAATTTTGAGGTGTAACAGATTGCCCCCTAAAGTGTGAAGTTAGAAGATGATGATGATTGAAGTAATTTGTAGACTTTTTGAGAAAGGGTATGGACGCAGAGAGACCGGAAAAAGATGCACACAACCATCAAATAAATATTATGACATGTTTCAAAACCCAAGGCAGGCATACCTATGCTTGAGTGATAAAGACTTTTTAGGTATGGCCGCCATAAAATACATTGTGGATCCATAATTATATTGACAAAATGGTATAGCCACTACAGATACAATGTGGATCTATACTCTTATGACCTGAACTGATTGTAGCCATGAAGAATACACAGTGGATCTACGAGATGACAAGACATAGCCATGACCAATACAAAGTGGATCTATGTAACATTATAAGTGTCATAGTTCAAAAGAAACTCCTTTGCAACCTGGGCAAAGTACATACAAGAGTGATGAAACAACCCAGGGTATTCTTACCGATCCCGATGTAGTACGAATCTAACCATGTGAATAGATGTCCTGATGTCGAACATGGAAGAAACCACTTGATTACCAGTCAATGATGTAAACCACTAACAAGCGCGAGGGAGATCACCATTGATGTCAATGATTCCCAAGGTACTCGAGTACATACCAACGAATGTGAATAAATGAGCTGACGTTGAACATCCGTGGAATCATATGATCAGGGGTTAATGATGTAAACCCACTTTCGGACGCGAGGAGGCCTTCCATTAAGGCATGTAGGTCCCAAGGTACTAACTGGTTTCTAAGTCTAGTTCCTGGATAATGTGCTAAATTTGATAGTAATAGACTCGTCGAAGGAGGGCCTTGATGTATCCCCCATCAATGACATGAAACTGACACAGAGATGTAATTGGTAGATCGAATGAACATGGACTGACATGGGTATTGAAACATGATATTTGTGATGGTTGACTCTCGAGGCAGATACTTCCCTTGAACACTGAGGCACATCAACAGAAACATGACATGGACCAAAAATTGATAATGCAGTGGATGCCATGACTTTCATTAGGTGACCCAAAGGAGTAAAAGAAACTCAAAGGATTGGCTCAGTGTAGAGTTTCAGCGGATTAAAATGCGTGCAAAGACAAAGTGTCATGTTCAAGGGTGACCATAAAAGTTACTAGTAGTGTTCTCAAAAACTGCTTGTCTTGCTTCCTTCAATTTTCCCCCATCCAGATAGACGAGTACCTCTTTTTAATTTAACGAGATCGAGGAGGGTAACACATGCTCAATATGACTCACCTTCGGTAAGTCCTTCTTCCTTTGTTTAACAAACTGGAAGAAGTAAGGGTTCGATCCCATATGGGCCCTTCAATGTATGATTGTTTAATGAGTCCAGAGAAGGTAAACTCGGTGGTTTTTCATATTTAGAGAGTCTGAAAACAACTTAAAGACGACTCCAATGTTGTCCTTTTCATAATGTTAGTCTCGCAAAGTCCAAAAAGAGACAAATTATCACTCGAAAGACGCCCTTTCAAACCTTTTAACGAGTGGGAAAGGAAGCAAGATCACTCGACAATATTTTCATGTTTATAGAGTCTGAAAAGAGCTCAAAGAAGACTCCAGGGGGTTCCTTTTTCACGTATCCATGCGAGTCCGAAAAAGAGATAAAAGTTTACCTGGTTACATTCTCATGTTTTTTCGAGCACGAGAAAGAACAAATACTAAGCTCGGTATGCCCCCAGCTTGAAAGCTAGTGGCTTAACTCCAGAATGATCGTCAAAGACTGGAGACATGCCCTCCAAGCTTCAATTCATTCACCGACTGTGAGTTTGTCACCAATTTCTCTACTAGACAAAGAAAAAGGATAAGAGTGGATGAAAAGAAGGTTCAAGAGAGGTGACTGTTTCATTTTTTAATGAGCTTGACACAGGAAAAAGAACTATGCTCAGGGCTTTGGGTGCAATCCCTAGATTGTTGTTTCATTTTTTAACGAGCTTGCTATAGAGAGGAAAACTATGCTCAAGGCCTCTGTTTCATTTTTTAATGAGCTTTCCACAGAGAAGAGAAATTATGCTTATAGACTCTCCTTGATCATGGATTTCAAGAGAATACTGCTCTGGAAGGATACCATGTCAAGGGACAAAACTTGGTCATGGCTTCCAAGAGATCTGCACTGGATGGAAGATAATCACTCTGGAAGGAACACATGTTGAGGGCCACGACAGGGGTAAGGAGATCAGGCTCCAATGGCCCTACCGAAGAAATCACCATGTCAACTACCAGATCCAAATAATCTAAAGTTGAAGTCATGGGAGACAACGCCACATAATTGACATGCGGCGGGGGCGATACTGTCGTCATATAAGAACCATTCAGGGAGGTAATCCAGTCAGGACCGATGAATGAAAGTTCATCAATAGTCACAATTATTCCATCGTGAGGGAAATATATCACACAGAAAAGAGTGGACACAATATTTTTCATGGAATAGACATAATCCTGCCCAAGCAGTAAAGCGAAATCCAAGGGGTCTCGGACTACCATGACATCAATAAAGACAATTTTCCCTCCCAAAGTTACCAAAAACCGAGGAAGGGTCCCTAAAGGTTGACTAGTTCTTCTGTTAAAAGCTAACAGATTCTGTGTAACCAACACAAGCTGAGGACAACCCAAAGAATGCCAAGCAACAGAGGACAAAATACTAACGGGCGCACCTTCATCTATCAACGTTTGAGGAACGTCCCAACCACAAACCTATACTGTAATATGGAAAGGAATGTGAGAGGGAAGATGAGTTCTAGTTAGCGCACCCCAATAAAAAAGGATGGCCTCATTGCTTGGAGGGGGTTTCGCAGGAGAATGAGGAATTCCCCCAGCACAGTAGATTCTGTATCAACGAGAAAAATGTGGGTAGTATTGGGTTTACTCTCTAGAAGGAGAGTAGGATCGACCGATGATGGAATCGGATCGACCACGCAGGCACTCTTCAGAGGAAGAGTGGGATTGACCGATGATGGGATCGGATCAACCACATTGGCACTCTTCAGAAGAAGGGTGGGACTGACCGAGGAAGGGACTGGATTAACCACTTTGGCACTTGTCAAAGGAGGAGTGGGATTGACCGATGAAAGAACTGAATCAACCACTTGGGTTTCATTCTCAAAGGGGATAATGGGGTCAACGGGTGGAAACAGATTGACCTCTTTGGTGTCACTCTCTAACAGGAGAGTGGGATCGACCGAGGGCAGAACCAAATAGACCACTTTAACACTCTTTAGATGAAGGGTGGGATTGACCGAGGAAGGGATTGGATCAGCCACTTGGATTTCACTCTGTAGATGAAGAGTGGGGCTGACCGATGACAGAATTGGATCAACTACTTGGGTTTGTGGTTCAATCGAGGAGGAAACTAGATTGTCCACCTGATCAACTGGACTAACCGGGGATGGAACCGGATCGACCAGTCCATCAACTAATGATGGGTTGGGGGAAAGCTTACAATAACCTTTTGGAAGTTGAAGTTTTTCCAAAAGAGAAGAAGCCTCATCCATGCGAGGACAAAGGTGATAATAATGATCACCTTTGCATAAAATACAAGGGAATTTGACAATTGTCTTCTTCTTACCAACCATAACATCACTAGTTGATGGGGTATCACCGGCATGACCAACAGAGGCCGATGACGTGGAGGACCACATTTCTAAGACCTTGGGAATACCAGGGAATTCCCTCAGAAAGTGGTCACCCTTACAAAGACTGCAAGGGAATTTGGGCTTTGGATTCTTCATTTTAATCTTGTTGACCTCATCAACACTCCTAGTACTATTAACAGTAACTGGTTGCTTGGATCCAACATTTGATGTTGTTGGAGCCTTGGTCTTTTTCAGTCTCTTCTTCTTCTTCTCTTTCTGTTTCTTCTTCTTCTGATCAACCTGGCTACTTTCTTTAGAGATTTCACTAGGTGAAGAAGGAGAAAGGGAAGGAGACTTAATGGGCGAAGAAGGCGAAAATTCGACATGAGGTTGATGTGTGGGTGGTGTACTGACATCTAAAGCATTAGGTGCAGTTGAAACATTGGCAGGATTCAAGATCACCGGAGTGGGGAACAACCAAACCGGTAATCTGATGGTGAGTTCTGGAAGACTCAGTGTGGCAATATACGGAGGACCAAAGTTTCCAAAAGAAGGAAAGGTATAAGGTTCCCCAGGAGAAGGGGTTCCTCCATTGGTACTCTCAGGATTTGATGCCATTAACACTTACTCGACCTAAGGTCCACTAAGTAATACAACTAACACATGCTATGAATCTGAGAAGCAAACAATCAAACAAAACCTTCCCACAATGAAACCACTAGTTCACGATGAAATCCAACGTCATGAGATCAAAATAGGAAGAGGCAGGGATAGAGCGGGTGGGTCAGTTATGTTGGCGACCTGCTTAACGGACTTATGCCTTGGTGCAAGCTTCCACACAGTAATTGTGGATTTACCCTCCAAGGAGCCCGAGTGATTTTGACCAACGTCTGTTCCAGGTACAGTGAGACTTCCCTTCACCGTCACCTTGTGTGGGACCCTAAATATTATGGCTACTAAGGTCACCAATTCATAGTCATCCCCTGGGCAGGCACATTCGACAGTCTGATCTGAATGTATGGGCATGATAACAAGTCCGAAATCAACTCGAGAGGCCCCCACACATAATTGTGGGTATACCCTCAAGTGACCCCCAATATACGATCTGACCACTACAAATAGTTGAACCATGGAGGGATAATATCCGTAACTCACCCGAATGCGATCTCGTGCGTAACCCCTGTGTGAGAGGGGGATCCCGAAAATCCTATACGACAATTGGATTTTCTCTCCCTATCACAAGATGCTAAGTTTGTTTGATATCTTTGGAAAGTTATCCTTTCAACCTATTCCAAAGCCCTACACCTTAAAATAATGTAGGTTTGCTAACAAAGATGTAAAAAGTCTGATAAATTTTAGTTAAGCATTGATTTTAGTGGTTGTTATTTACTCAGAGGTGTATTAGAGTGAAGACTGATGATATTATGACTCAGTTCCCAAAACATGCATAAGAAATGATAAGCAATCTTTTCTTTCAATGAATGTCTAATTAAGGGAAGGAGAAGGATTTTCCTTTCATTGTCAAACACCAAGATGAAATGAACTCATGCAATAGTCCTCAATAAGGAATCCAATGCAATGCTAAAATCGTTGTATGTGACTGATAACCAGTATATGTAAAGATTCTTATGCTAATTGGACTTCAAGAGTTGTGAGATTTAAGCAATCTGGAAGCAAACTTTACATAAACCAAAAGACACCCTTGTTATGATCAAACAAGAAACAGAAAGCCAAAAAATCAAAAGGAAGGAGAAAGAGTTTGGACAAGATGACTCAAAGATCAAAAATCAAAGTACAAAATACCTTTGAAACTCCTTACAAAGTTTTCATTCATTCAGATAAACGAGAAGAAAATGACAAATTGACTTCAAATCGTGAAGATCAAAGAGTTGTTGAAAAGTAAGGAAAAATGTAAAAAAAAATCCAAACAAGAGATGATGAATCCTTAGAAAACAAGGTGGTTTGAGGGCCAAACAATGACACACTAAGATAGCATGAATCCTAAGTAGATGAATCAACAAAAATACTGAGAGAAAACCAATTTTTAAGGATATTTTTTGCAAACAAATTGGGTAGCGTTCCCACATAAAGGGACACAGAGCACTCCAACACTCTGTGGAACACTGTAAGGGAGTGCCAACTCCCTGGTGGTAAGGGCAGGGGAGCGCTCTGCTGGAAAATCTCACAGAAATGCTGAGAAACTCAAAAACAACTCAGGAAAAATGCAAAATTTTGTGTTTAAGATAAATCCAAGAGCCAACAATCAAACCTAAGGATTAGAGACATTCATGGAGAAGGTCAAATTAGTGGGCAAAGGGATAAAACAAAATCTGGGAATGGAACAAAAAATCAGAGCTCATCCCCAGTGGAGTTGCCAATTTCTATTGTAGGTGAATCCTCCTGCAGACAAGTAGATTCCCTCTTGGCCTCTAGACTCCTAAGGCCAAGACAGAAAATTTCTTAACATGGACACTGACTTCCTTTTAGATCTAATCAAGCTAATAAATGGAAGAGAAGGAGAAATATATGTACCTTATTAACGAGATTTGTCCCTGCAAAGTCATGGTTGAGCTTCGATCTTGAGCTCCCTGATAGATCCTATAAGACAAATAAAGGTACACAAGACTTCCTACTCTACTGAGATTAGCTCAATCATAGATCCATCTACTGCAGACAAACTCATATGGAACAAGCACAAGTTTGAAAGAAACAGGCCAAGCATTGATTTTATTACTGAGAACAAGTAAAAGTACTTACAATCTTTTGAATGAAGGTGCAACAACCTCTTCAAGTTCTCCTTGTCCAACCCCTTTGCCCAATCAATATCCACTGATTTCTTTGATGACATCTCACTCATGAGATCATAAGTTTCACATCTCCAATCTCCATTGTCAATACCTTCTTATGAGATTATAAGTTAGGTATAATTCTCAATCTTCCTTCTGCATGTAATGTACCCTTTCACCATGAGAAAGCCTCTTTATATAAACTTGGATAGGTCCAACTACTTGAGAGATATTTGGGATAGGTTGAGGATTCCTCTCCTTCAGTTGAGGATCTTCCCTAAGATCATGCCTTGACCATCTCCTCGAATCTAACCACCTTCAAGAATTGAGGGATTCTTCCCTAATTTCCCTCAACAAACTCATAAATTTTTGAATATGGGGTAGCGCTCTCCCATAAGGGTGCACAGAGCGCTCAAACGCTCCCCCAGAGAGGCCTAGGGAGTGCTAGCACTCCTTGACAATGGGTAGGGGAGCGCTCCTCCACAAAACTCAAATTTTTATGGTTTTTCCAATGGCAAAGGGCTTGTACTTCCTGCCAAATGATTTTTCTTCTTCCAAACCACCCTTGAGGTGTCATTAAGTGTCTTTATGATGTCGTTATGGGAACGACATAGGCAATATGGCAGCGTACTGTTTGTGACACTTTCAACACTTATAGTCAAGATGTGACACTTGCAGACAAGATGCGACACTTACAACAATCGTATTGACGACACTTGTGACACTATCTAAGTGAGTAATTTTGAGGTGTAACACCCTATCCTCTTCATGAAACAAAATAGGGCTTACAAGCTGATTTCCTGGATGGAAATCATCATCATAAATGGGCTCATTAACTTCTTGTAAAGTTTTATCAAACACATGACTGTCATTATTTAAAATCAGATTTACATTTACAGAAATGGAAGAAGTCTAACTCTCATATCCGGGACTGTGTGAACACTGCAAATCTACATAAGCAAGGGTTGTAACATAACTATGCAGGAGCATATCTATTTCTTCTTCAGTCAAAGGAGAAGGTGGTCTCTATATTTTCTGGCTAAAACATCAATTATTTCCTTTCTCTTCTGCAGGTTGGTCGTGACGTTGAATGTCTTCTTCTTGAATATGTCCACAAGAGCTATCATATCCAACTTCTTTATAAGCCAACTCTTCCTCATACTGATCATCTTCATCAACTTGAGAAATTTCTGATATTTCTTCCTCCTCTTCAAGAGGATTTGTTTGATCTTTTCGTCTTATAAATTCTATATTACAACAATCTTCAAAAAGTACTTCAGCTGAGTAGATTATTTTACAATGTTGATGAAAAAGTATGTGAAAATATTTCAATGAAGGAATACTGGAATGGGGTAAAGATTTATACCAGATTCTAGCATCTCTTTCCAACGAAAAACATAAACAACTTCATGAGGACATCTACATGATGTATATTTAATTCATCCATGAGCTTGTGGAAATCAAACAAGTGATGAGAGGGATTGTCGTCCACATATTCTCCAAATTTAGGAAGGACATCTTCCGAAACTTTAATGTCTGGAATAGTGTTAGGAAAACCATAAACATTTGTAAAGTCCATAGGAGCAAACCTTGCAGCAATCTGAGCAGCGGACGAATTCGACATTTTGAGACCAGTGGATTCGTCAATGAATCATGTAGAGTCTTCGAACCAAGGAGTTTCTAGGTGAATGATCAAAACTAACTGAATGCGTATCCCGTGTTCACCATCAAGAGATAGATCTGAACTTTTTTCGTATCCCAGGGAAGATCACTTCGTGCTCCGTCCCTGACAACGACGCTAGAAAATGTTGTCGCAAGAGTTAACTCTAGGTTGTAATAGAGCCAAGACTTAGCACATTTTTAATTAGATAATAAATCATTTCTCAGAACTTGACTTGGGTTGCTACAAGACAATCCCCGAGGTAAACTGAAACCTACTTTAGAGTGTGTTTCTAACCTAATACACTCAGAGAGGGCTCTCTCAATAGACAAAGGCTCTTTACTCAAAGAATATTCAGTAATCACATTAAGAAGGCCATATTTCTTATAAGACAGGATATTTTTATAAGGTTGGTGGTTGCACAGATTTGGAAAGGCCTATTGGGCGATGGATTCAAGTGAAAACCAAAGAAAAGGGGTAATAGCAGTGATCGTGTTACTTGAGGGAAATGAGGCAAAGTAAGTATTTCTTTCAGCAATCGATAATCAAGATATGGTAGCAGAAAAGAAAAGGAAAATACCATCACAGTGAAAGCATCTAACAATGATGAATTTTCACTACAAATTTAGAGGAAAAAGACTAGAGGTTAATAACTAGGTGTAGAGCATTAATCTTGAGTGAGTTCTGACTAGTCATCATTGAAACACAACACATATCAACCGTGTGTAAGGAGAATGCAAAATGAATTCCAAACAAATTTTAACTCGGTTGATAAAAGAAGAGATAAACAATATGAATGTAACAAGATGGAGAACATACTGAAGGAATCAACCGTGATGAATCTCACATATCAAGTGAACACATGTCTCCAGCATTACGCTATTCCAGATGTTCAAAATAACTCAGTTTTCAATAAAAGCCCTCTTCAAAAGAGGTTCCCTGCCCTTTTTCTCATCAAAGAGATATACAATATATAAGACTTCATCTTATAACAGATGAGAAACTACCTCAAAACCGATTGAGAAATGAAATGGCAGTTGTTTAACTGAAATCTGGGTGCGCTCCTACATTTTTGGGCCATGTCTGCAACACCATATTGCAGGGAACGTTTTCCTAGCTTCCTGAGCTCTAAATTCGGTTTTAAAGATACCAATGGAAAGATTAGGATCTGTAGATGTCAATTGACTATTCAAATGTGTAAAACGACCTCTCCAAGGTTGAGAAAAGTGAGTTTTCCCACAGGCAGTGTTTTTTGGAAAAACCTGCAATTTCGGTTGCTAACAGGCCGAAAACAGAGGTATCTTAGCCACCGAAAGTCCTTGCTTTCGGTAGATAAAAATGCGATTTCAAAGCACCGTAAGCCACCAAAAGTCCTGAAACCCTTATTTCGGGTTTCGGGTTTCGGGGAAATGGAGCAATGGTCAAAATCTTATGTCGGCCAAACCCCCGACTGTCGAAAACCCGAAATGGTGACGTGGCATTTATGTAAAACCTTGTTATAGATATTTTATTTCTGTTTATTGAATTCTTTTTGTACTTCCTCATGACTTGATTTCTGGGTAAAAACGCATCTACACTTTCGGTAGCTAAGGGCATATGAAACTTGAGATTTAAGCTACCCAAAGTCTGCACTTTCGGTAGCTAAACACTATAAATTTTTTCCTCTTAAGCTACCGAAAGCCAAAATTTCAATATTTGTTCCAACATAGGCTCCATCTAGGGATGGTGCTTTCCTGCAAAGCACCAAGAATAGTAGACCAAGTGCCTTCATCCATTGGGTGTCCTGAGATTATCCTTATCAAACGCTGAACCCTGTCACTTTGCTTGCACCTTTCCGAAACAAAAAACCGCTTATGCATTCATTGGGCTATGGAGTCATAATGTCTTAAATAAAAACCATACAGGATGCCAAACTGAATTGGAAACGTTCTTAAAACCACTATTGTACTCTAATGCTCAAAGTCAATCTTATTTATTACATCACCTACTCTAACTACTAAAATATTCCTGCTGAATCAAATGATATAAAAATGCCAGTGAAACCAATCCAATAACTGTCTACTTATTTGAAATTTTCTCACACTTTCTTTGAGCAGGTTGAAAAAGGAAACTGACAACTCCCATTTGAAATGTTGTTGATCATGAATTTTCAAACTTTTCCTTGATTCCTGTGAAAAAATATCCAGGATATAGGGTGCTCCTCCATTAAATGAATCTAAAAGGTCAGCAAAAGGATCCTGAAAAATTGTGTGGTCCTAAGGTTTTAAATAACAAGATTCATCAAAGACTACTGCGTGCTCCAATTTATTTTTCTCAGGATCATCCTCAAAGAGGATATCCAAACATCCTTCATTTGACATGGCATCTATTTGAAGATCGTCATTCCCCCATGAAAAACCTACAGCAAATTGTTTTAGAGAAACAATATTATAATCATCACTGTACTTATCATAATTAGGTTCAACAGATAACTCATAAGTGTCATGAGTCAGACAAATGTTTGAAATATCGACTGTGGATTCCTCAAGCATGGGAAATTCTGGTTCTTTCTCTGGCATGATGTCTATCTCGGATTCATACTCCTCCAAATCATAGTTTAAAACATCTTTGAACAACAAACTTCTTTCAAGACTATTAAATGTGACAACCCTATCCTCTTCATGAAACAAAAAAGGGCTTACAAGATGATTTCCTGGATGGAAATCATCATCATAAATGGGTTAATTAACTTCTTATAAAGTTTTATCAAACACATGACTGTCATTATTTAAAATCAGATTTACATTTACAGAAATGGAAGAAGTCTGACTCTCATATCTGGGACTGTGTGAACACTGCAAATCTGTATAAGCAAGGGCTGTAACATGACTATGCAGGAGCAGATCTATTTCTTCTTCAGTCAAAGGAGAAGGTGGTCTCTGTATTTTCTAGATAAAACAACAATTATTTCCTTTCTCTTCTACAGGTTGGCCGTGACGTTGAATGTCTTCTTCTTGAATATGTCCACAAGAGATATCATATCCAACTTCTTTATGAGCCAACTCTTCCTCATACTGATCATCTTCATCAACTTGAGAAATTTATGATATTTCTTCCTCCTCTTCAAGAGGATTTGTTGATCTTTTTGTCTTATAAATTCTATATTACAACAATCTTCAAAAAGTATTTCAGCTGAGTTTATTCTTTACAATGTTGATGAAAAAGTATGTGAAAATGTTTCAATGAAGGAATAATGGAATGGGGTAAAGCTTTATACC
Source organism: Picea sitchensis (assembly GCA_010110895.2). Classification (NCBI taxonomy): domain Eukaryota; kingdom Viridiplantae; phylum Streptophyta; class Pinopsida; order Pinales; family Pinaceae; genus Picea; species Picea sitchensis. The sequence continues at coordinate 56,456 of SNQJ01S0084887.1, forward strand.
AGATTCTATCATCTCTTTCCAATGAAAACATAAACAACCTCATGAGGATATCTTCATGTTGTATATTTAATTCATCCATGAGCTTGTGGAATTCAAACAAGCGATGAGCGGGATTGTCGTCCGCATATTCTCCAAATTTAGGAAGGACATCTTCCCAAACTTTAATGTTTGGAACAGTGTTTGGAAAACCATAAACATTTGTAAAGTCCAGAGGAGCAAACCTTGCAGCAATCCGAGTAGTGAACAAATTCAACATTTTGAGACTAGTGGTGTCACCAGTAAATCATGTAGAGTCTTCGAACCAAGGAGTCGCCAAGTGAATGATCACAGCCAATTGAATGCCTATCCCTTGTTCACCATCAAGAGATAGATCTGAACTTTGGTCGTATCCCAGGGAAGATCACTTCGTCCTCCGTCCCCGGCAAGCTACGCCAGAAAATGTTGTTTCAAGAGTTAACTCTAGGTTTTAGTAGAGCCAAGACTTAGTACATTTTTAATGAGATAATAAATCAGTGCTCAAAACTTGACTTGGGTTGCTACAAGACAATCCCTAAGGTAATCTGAAACCTTCTTTAGATTGTGTTTCTAACCTAATACACTCAGAGAGGGATCTCTCAATAGCCAAAGGCTCTATACTCAAAGAATATTCAGTAATCACAATAAGAAGGCCAAATTTCTTATAAGACAAGATATTTTGATAAGGTTGGTGGTTACACAGATTTGGAAAGGCCTACTGGGCGACAGATTCAAGTGAAAACCAAAGAAAAGGGGTAATAGCAATGATCGTGTTACTTGAGGGAAATGAGGCAAAGTAAGTCTATCTTTTAGCAATCGATAATCAAGATATGGTAGAAGAAAAGAAAAGGAAAAGACCATCACAGTGAAAGCATCTAACAAGGATGAATTTTCACTACAACTTTAGAGGAAAAAGACTAGAGGCTAATAACTTGGTTCAGAGCACTAATCTTGAGCGAATTCTAACTAGTCATCATTGAAACACAACATATATCAACTGTGTGTAAGGAGCATGCAAAATGAATTCCAAACAAATTTTAACTCGTTTGATAAAAGAATAGATAGACAATATGAATGTAACAAGACGGAGAACAAACTGAAGGAATCAACCGTGATGAATCTCACATATCAAGTGAACACATGTTTCCAACATTACGCTATTCTGGATCTTCAAAATAACTCAGTTTTCAATAGAAGCCCTCTTCAAAAGAGGTCCCCCCCCCCCTTTTTTTCTCAACAAAGAGATATACAATATATAATCCTTCATCATATAACAGATGAGAAACTACCTCAAAACCGAATGAGAAATGAACTGGCGGTTGTTTAACTGAAATCTGGGCGTGTTCTGATATTTTTGGGCCATGTCTACAATGCCATATTTTTGGGCACTTTTTCCTAGCTTCCCAAGCTCTAAATTTGGATCTGAAGATACCATTGGAAATCTTAGGATATGTAGATGTCAATTGACTATTCAAACATGTAAAACGACCTCTCCAAGGTTGAGAAAAGTGAGTTTTCCCACAGGAATTTGTTTTTGGAAAAACCTGCGTTTTCGGTGGCTAACAGACCAAAAACAAGGGTCTCTTAGCCACCGAAAGTCTTGGATTTTGGCAGCTAACAGTGAGATTTTAGAGCACTATAAGCCACCCTGAAACCCCGATTTCGAATTTCAGGTTTCAGGGAAACAGAGCAATGGTCAAAATCTTATGTCGGCCAAACCCCCGACTGTCGAAAACCCGAAATGGTGATGTGGCATTTATGTAAAACCTTGTTATAGAGATTTTATTGTTGTTTATTGCATTATTTTTGTACCTCCTCGTGACTTGATTTCTGGGTAAAAATGCATCTACACTTTCGGCAACTAAGGGCATATGAAACTTGAGATTTAAGCTACCGAAAGTCTTCACTTTCGGTAGCTAAACAGTATAAATGTTTTCCTCTTAAGCTATCGAAAGCCAAAATTTCAATATTTGTTCCAACATAGGCTCCATCTAGGGATGGTTCTTTCCTGCAAAGTGCCAAGAACAGTAGACCAAGTTCCTTCATCCATTGGGCATCCTCAGATTATCCTTATCAAACGTTGAACCCTGTCACTTTGCTTGCACCTTTCCGAAACAAAAAACCGCTTATGCATTCATTGGGATATGGAGTCATAATGTTTTAAATCAAAACCATACATGATGCCAAACTGAACTGGAAACATACTTAAAACCATTGTTGCACTCTAATTCTCAAAGTCAAACTTATTTATATACATCACCTACTCTAACTACTGAAAAATTCTCACTGAATCAAATGATACAAAAATGCCAGTGAAGCCAATCCAATAATTGTCTGCTTATTTGAAATTTGCTCACACTTTCTTTGAGCAAGATGAAAAAGGAAACTGACAACTCCCATCTGAAATGTTGTTGATTGTGAATTTTCAAACTTTTCCACGATTGCGTGGTCCTGAGGTTTTAAATAACAAGCTTCATCAAAGACTACTGTGTGCTCCAATTTATTTTGCTCTAGATCATCCTCAAAGAAGTCTGACTCTCATATCTGGTACTGTGTGAAAACTGCAAATCTTCATAAGCAAGGGCTGTAACATGACTATGTAGGAGCATGTCTATTTCTTCTTCAGTCAAAGGAGAAGGTGGTCTCTATATTTTCTGGATAAAACAACAATTATTTCCTTTCTCTTCTGTAGGTTGGTCGTGACGCTGAATGTCTTCTTCTTGAATATGTCCATAAGAGCTATCATATCCAACTTCTTTATGAGCCAACTCTTCCTCATACTGATCATCTTCATCAACTTGAGAAATTTCTGATATTTCTTCCTCCTCTTCAAGAGGATTTGTTTTATTTGTTTGTCTTATAAACTCTATATTACAACAATATTCAAAAAGTATTTCAGCTGAGTAGATTCTTTTACAATGTTGATGAAAACGTATGTGAAAATGTTTCAATGAAGGAATACTGGAATGGGGTAGATCTTTATACCAGATTCTAGCATCTCTTTCCAATGAAAACATAAACAACTTCATGAGGACATCTTCATGATGTATATTTAATTCATCCACGAGCTTGTGGAATTCAAACAAGTGATGAGCGGGATTGTCATCCGCATATTCTCCAAATTTAGGAAGGACATATTCCCAAACTTTAATGTCTGGAACAGTGTTTGGAAAACCATAAACATTTGTAAAGTCCAGAGGAGCAAACCTTGCAGCAATCCGATTCGACATTTTGAGACCAGTGGAGTCACCAGTGAATCATGTAGAGTCCTCAAACCAAGGAGTCACCAGGTGAATGATCACCACCAATTGAATGCCTATCCATTGTTCACCATCAAGAGATAGATCTAAACTTTGGTCATATCCCAAGGAAGATCACTTTGTCCTCCATCTCTGACAATGATGCCATAAAATGTTGTCGCAAGAGTTAACTCTAGGCTGTAATAGTGCCAAGACTTAGCACATTTATAATGAGATAATAAATCATTGCTCAGAACTTGACTTGGGAGCTACAAGCCAATCCCCGAGGTAACCTGAAACCTGCTTTAGAGTGTGTTTCTAACCTAATACACTCAGAGAGGTCTCTCTCAATAGCCAAAGGCTCTTTACTTAAGGAATATTCAATAATCACAGTAAGAAGGCCAGATTTCTTATAAGACAAGATATTTTGATAAGGTTGGTGGTTGCACAGATTTGGAAAGGCCTATTGGGATATGGAGTCAAGTGAAAACCAAAGAAAAGGGGTAATATCAATGATCATGTTACTTGAGGGAAATGAGGCAAAGTAAGTCTATCTTTCAACAATCGATTATCAAGATATGGTAGTAGAAAAGAAAAGTGAAATACCATCACAGTGAAAGCATCTAAAAAGGATGAATTTTCACTACAACTTTAGAGGAAAAATACTGGAGGCTAATAACTAGGTGCAGAGAACTAATCTTGAGCGAATTCTGACTAGTCATCATTGAAACAAAACACATATCAACTGCGTGTAAGGAGCATGGAAAATGAATTCCAAACAAATTTTAACTCGGTTGATAAAAGAAGAGATAGACAATATGAATGTAACAAGATAGAGAACAAACTAAAGGAATCAACCATGATGAATCTCACATATCAAGTGAACACATGTCTCCAGCATTACGATATTCCAGATCTTCAAAATAACTCAGTTTTCAATAGAATCCCTCTTCAAAAGAGCACCCCCCCCCTTTTCTCATCAAAGAGATATACAATATATAAGCCTTCAGCGTATAACAGATGAGAAACTACCTCAAAACCAACTAAGAAACGAACTGGCAGTTGTTTAACTGAAATTTGGGCACGTTCTAACATTTTTGGGCCATATCTGCAGCGCCATATTACGGGGAACTTTTTCCTAGCTTCGCAAGCTCTAAATTCGGATTTGAAGATACAACTAGAAATCTTAGGATCTGTAGATGTTAATCGATGATTCAAACGTGTAAAATGACTTCTCCAAGGTTGAGAAAAGTGAGTTTTCCCACAGGAAATTGTTTTTGGAAAGACCTGCGATTTCGGTGGCTAACAGGCTGAAAATAGGGATGTCTTAGCCATCGAAAGTCCTGGATTTCAGCAGCTAATAGTGCGCTTTCAGAGCGTCATAAGCCATCGAAAGTCCCGAAACTCCGATTTCGGGTTTCGGGGAAATGGAGCAATGGTCAAAATCTTATGTCGGCCAAACCCTTGACTGCTGAAAACTCGAAATGGTGACGTGGCATTTATGTAAAACCTTGTTATAGAGATTTTATTGTTGTTTATTGCATTATTTTTGTACCTCCTCGTGACTTGATTTCTGGGTAAAAACGCATCTACACTTTCGGCAGCTAAGGGCATATGAATCCTGAGATTTAAGCTACCAAAATTTTGCACTTTCGGTAGCTAAACACTATAAATGTTTTCCTCTTAAGCTACTGAAAGACAAAATTTCAATATTTGTTCCAACATCCCATATGCCCAAAAACATATAGTAGGCACTAATCTTCTCCCAATAGTCAATCACGAAACTCAAAATTCAATCTTTATTTTATATTTTAGGGTTAAATTAGGGTTTAATAGGAACAATATATTTATTTTCAGCCATAGTAAAGCTAGACGTTTTGGTATGTGTGCATGTATTTCACTTGTAAATCATCCTTAAACCATAAAATTGTCTCGTTGTTTTTTACTTCAGCCTAATTAGGGCTGGACATATAGTGTTTCTTAGATATTGTGTTCATGTATAATTCCAGATTTTGTTAGTTATCTAAGACCCTAATTTAATCCATTATTTTATCCCTAATTTTCATTGGCTTATTATTTGTTCAAGGGCTAGAATTATTGTTGTTGTTATAACTTATATTTTTGCTATAATTTATTACTTTTCATACAATTTTTGCAACAACCCTTAGTCTTTTCTTGATATCTAGTGTTAGGGGATCACCTTGCATCAAATATTGACTTGAAAAACATTCTAAACCTACCCTATAGTGCCTCAAACCGAATCTAGTATTGACTTGTAATATCCACCTAAACCCTAATCTGTTTGACATATCTCATTGGTGGTATTTGGTATATGCATAAGAGGCCTTAGAATTGATTGTGTCTTGCCTTTGGAGTCATAAGTCCCACCACATAAACTTCCCTTGTGTTAGATTCAATCCTTTACTAAAACGAGGGAAGTTGTTGAATAGGTGACAATGGTGACATCTTCTCATGGTCCATTAATCTTGGCACCTTGTGAATGCTTTGCACTGAGGTGCTAAATTGTGTGGTAACATGAGTTAAATGGAAGTTAAAAAAGGAATCTAAAGAGGATGTTAATTCCATAATTTTGTTATAGTGTTATTATCTTGAACAATTGCTTTTCCAATAGGATCAAAGCTAGTAGGAATTGTTCTCAATGATTGATTAATAAAAGGACTATTCATGGGCCCTAGGCTGGGATTGAATTTGTTATGAAAAGGATCAAGTCTAGTATGTGTTGTTCTCAAAGATTAATCAATATAAGGACCATCTGTTGATGCTTGATTTGGGGTGAATTTATTATGCAAATGATTAGGGGCATTAAATGCCATTCTCAAGGACTAATCAATATTGGACGTAGAGCTAGAGCTAGGGGTGGAGTGATATTTTATTAAGGCCTTGTTATTGCAAAGATTGTAGGTTGATCTAGAGCCTTGTGCAATTGCAACCAATGGACAAAACACCAGGACAATACCCACTGTCACCTCAGGAAAAGTCTCGGGTGAATCCTGGGGAAAAACAATAGAAAAGTCTAGAAAGGCCCTAGGAGATCACGATACAAGGTCAAGGATGGTCTAAAGGATATGAATGGATGAGGGAAATGTGAAGGTAAGGGTAAACGGGAAATCACCTGCAATATAATGTCAATTATACCAAGTATATATGAAATCCAAGACCAATATGTTAACCCTACCAATGATCACTAATATGAATGTAAGAATCTCAAGCATGTAAGTTTTAAACCTGCGAAGTAAAGCAATGCATATAGATCTTAAGCAATATAGAAATTAATCAATGGCTTATACACAGAGTACACAAAGATTTTATACCAGAAACCCTCAATCGGGAAAACCTTTCTTATATTCATTATATCGAATTTCACCATTCATCATACAATATATACAATGTTTTTAGGTATTCCGTAGATACCAAAACCCTAATCCCTTAATCCGGGATTAATTTACAAAACTGCTAAAAATAACAAAATCCACAGTTGTCATATCTGACGTGCCCACACACACACAGATGCAAAGCATATAACACATACCCAACATTCTCCCACTTGTTGTTTTCTTTGCATCCAGGGGTCCAGGGGATTATATAGTCAACAATCCAAGGCAACAATGCCCATTGTTACTCTACACTAGGAGAACTTTTCTGTGCTCACAGAATTTGTCAATGAATCTGCAATATTCTTCAAAGTGTCAACCTTTTCCAGTAACAGCTTCTTTTCATCAACCATGTCTCTCACAAAGTGATACTGAACATCAATATGCTTTGTCTTCGAATGA
>SNQJ01S0084887.1:63513-84352 GCA_010110895.2 Picea sitchensis
ATAATGCCCTGTTTTACCACACTTCCAACATTTCCTCAAATATTTTCCTGGAGACTTAGATCTGCCTGTATATTTAGATCTCCACCCCGAAGGCTTACCAGGGTTCTTGTCTTAGGTACGCCCTCTTACAAATAAAACATTTGTGCTGTGACCATCCATGTTTTTTCTCCTCATCTCTTTAGATAACAAGGATGCAACTACATCCTCATACTTCAATGTAGATTGAGTGGTACTACCTATTGCTACAACCAGATTATCCCAGGAGTCTAGAAAAGAACATAACAAAGCAATACACTTATCTTCTTCTGCAATCGTAATATTAACAGAGCCAAGTTGACTTACCAGAGTATTTAAGGAATTTAGATGTTCTGTCACAAAATATCCATATTCCATCCTAAGATGATACAACTTCTTTCAAAGAAACAATTTGTTTACCAGGGACTTTGATTGATACAAATTTCCCAACTTATCCCATAGTTTCTTGGTTGTAGATTCTCCTGAGACATTCAACAACACCGAATCTACCAGGCAGAGTCGAATAGTACTCCTTTCTCTTCTGTACAAATTGTCCCAATCTTCCTTTGACATACCAGTAGTTGGTGTACTAGTAGTTTGTGTACTAGTAGGTTGTGTACCAGTAGCCTGTGTGCTAGTAGATGGTGTACCAGTAGCCTGTGTACCAGGATCCACAACGATCCATTGTTATTTGTCTACAAGAAGGTCCTCCATCTTGATCTTCCATAGCTCAAAGTTTTTACCGTTGAACTTCTTTATCTCGATTCTAGATGAGCTCACCATTCCTCTTTCTATACTCAAATCTCCACTGCAAAAGCTCCCACTAAACCAGGTTTATCACAGACCCAAGATAAACTTGATCTATCAAGACCGAGCCAAACCCTCAATAACAAAGTCGTCCCTCTGAAGCCAAAAACAAGCTTTGATACCACATGTAAGTTTTAAACCTGCAAAGTAAAGCAATGCATATAGATTCTTAAGCAATACAGAAATTAATCAATGACTCATACACAAAGTACACAAAGATTTTATATCGGAAACCCTCAACCAGGAAAACCTTTCTTATATTCACTATATCGAATTTCACCATTCATCATACAATATATACAATGTTTTTAGGTATTCCGTAGATACCAAAACCCTAATCCATTAATCCAGGATTAATTTACAAAACCACTAAAAATAGTCGTATCTGATGCACCCACACACACACACATGCAAAGAATATAACACATACCCAACAAAGCAACAAGTGACCATATTTTTGTATTAGATCGATGTTAGAGTTGGTCAAATAAATGCATGTACCCGACATGATTAGGCAAAGAGGGTCCTCACAGGAGTGTCAGGTTGTTGTAGCCCTCAAATATACCTAAGAGGTTCTCAAGTGACCCCAGTATGAGAGAGTAATCTTCGTGAATGTTGTTTTCGGTGCACTATAACAACAAGACGACCAATAGGTTTGCTCAGTTGTTTCAAGGATTCTAGGTGGTCTCCAAGATAGGAGCACAATCGATATTAGTGTCATCTCAGGAACAACCATTCGACAAGAGCCTCTCTATATACATATAAGTACGTCGAAGCAACCGTAGTCTTCTAATATACATCGAGGTATGTGAGAGAACTACAAGCCCTCAAGATGCAGCACTGGCAAAGTAATGACCGCTCCTACATTTATAGATGCCCAAAAACGTCTTTTCTAAGACCCCCGGAAAATAAATCCCACTTAGATGATTGTTCAATTAAGCACTTAGATAGAATTGCAAAGAAAAGAAAGGTAAATCACTTTAATGAACATACCAAATGCAACAAGCGATTCAAACAATGATAGAAATTACTGGAAATTCACTTGAATATAGCTCTTCCTAAAGCAAGGAGACTTTTAGCAATTGAAATATCAAGCTTTGAAATCTATCTTAACCAATGAATGATTTCTTAAAAATGATAAAGCACTTCAAAATGAATGAGATATATTCTGACACTCAACCACCACAACTTTTTCAACAAGCTAGTTCCAATTCCACAATTTTCCACAAAAGACACTTAGCAATGAACCATAGACTTGTTTGAAGCATACATCAGATTTATGGGCTGTTATATAAGACATAAATCGATACTCAATATTCTCAAATTTAGCCAACAAGTTCAGATTTTGTTTGCCACAAAACTTGAGATGAAGTTGCAATTTAAACCCAATACTTAAGAGGTGGTTTTAGGATATTTTTTAGGCACTTTCTAACAATTAACCAAATCTGAGATATGATTTGCAGAAGTGATTTATCAGAGATATCAGATCTTAAATGTCAATATAATACTCCCAAAACAAGCCCAATACATTCAAAAGAAACCGCCCCAAGTAATCAACAATTTTTTCAATGAGTGAGGTATGATCTTAGAAGGTTTTGGAGAACTTTAAGAGTTATAACCAGATCTGAAATATAAATTTGCAGCAGAGAAAACAACTTCAAATTCCACTAAAAATATTTTTGAAACTAGCTAGAACACCCTAGGAATACTACCCAAATGTTAGAAACAAGAACTAGCTAAAACTAGGCTCTAAAAGTTAATCAAATGCAAGTTGTCATAATTGTTATTTTTCTGCATAAAAAGCCCTAATGGCTATAGCTTTTAACCATGTCCCTATAGAAATTTAATCATCCAAAATGAAAACTAAATATCTAGAATGTTAGATCTAAGCATGACCTACAAAACCCATATGTTATTTTCCTAAAACTAGTTGGAAAAATGCTAAAACTAGAAATCTAGGGGAAGAAAAATGAAAGAGGAAAAAGTGAGAATGAGGGTTTAGAAAATGGGGAGGCTAGAGGACCCAAAAAAATCGCCCCAAGGGCAAGGTGGCTTGCCCTAAGGGTGTGAATGTAGCCGCAAAATAAAAAATCCAATTCAATACTTTTCCATGTCTCCCAATGCAAGTGTTTTACTCTCTCCAATGTAGATCAATGCCTTATTCTCTTGGGCAATGGAGTAAAAAAGGCTTGGAAAATAAGTAGAATATGTTGAAGTGAATCTCCCTTGATGTTTGTAGATTTCCACTATCATGAAAGAGGGTTAGAAGCAAAACCGTCTAGCTCACAAGAGGTCTTCAAAAGAGTGGATATAACCTGCAAAAGGGTTGTTAGTTTTACCTAGTCCCTAGTACAAGAAAACATCAAATAAACAACTCTCAAGAGGTGTATTTTATTAGCTATTTCTTGAAAAATATTTCCTTTAGGTCCAAAATCATTCAATGAACACTTAGAAGCAATATAAAATAGATCTCACCAAAAATTTATTTGAAGTAGATAGCATGAGCATACAAAAGAAATATCCACCACACCAATATCTCCAAGCATTCACCACAAAACCCTCCAAGAAAAACATATCACATCAAGACATCCAGAGAAGACCCATAGCGCACCATTGGAAAAATAGCATGATAGTATTGAGGAGCATCACCAAAAAAAGTCTCCAAATGAAATATCAAGTGATGGATTTATAATCCTCCACTCACTTGGATTTGTCCACAAAATAACCAATTCTAGGGTTATCCCCTAAAATATTCAAGTTTTGTCCACTTATTAATCTCTGCTAGATATTTCCTAAACAAAATAATAATAAAATCCCTTAATAAATATTTAATCCACCTATGGATTATCCACAATAAATATTCCAATTTAAATAAAAATACCACTATAATTAATTTATCAATTTATCCCCTTTCAAAAATGATTTTGACTTCTTTGAGCATGCAATTTGGGTAAGAGGGGATTTTATAATAAAAATAATGTGGAAAATAATTTCCACAAGGCATATTTGACCAAGCAAAAGGCCCAACGATTTCTCCTTGAAGCATGCAATCATCCTCTAACCAAGGAAAAAGTCCATCGATGCATTAAAATCCTCCATGAAGCTAGGGATTATCCTCCCCAAGTCCCATGATCTAGGCAAATATTAATTTGGTGATGTGCAGTGAGCCTCGCAAAGATATTGAATAGTCAAATAATTAATTTTCTTCCTCAATTAGGTGCATAGAACCTCATTCTAGTGGAAAAATAAGTCCCAAGGCCAAATCGAACTTGATGATGTGAAAAATAATCCACGGGAGATGAAAAGTGGCATTAAATTCCTTCCAAAAGACTTCCAAGTGGCTTGTATATCATAAAAATGCTTGAATAAATCATCACCCAACTTTCTAAGGCGCAAAGTCATCAAACGATCCACATAGATTGGCCAAATAGGGGTGACATCAAGGGTGGCATCACCCTAGAGCATGCAACAAATTGCCTTAAAATTCATCTGACTGCATTGGGAACTAGCTCGAGTCACTAAAAAATGGTGATGATGTGTCTTGTGAAATATCTTGGGCATCCGTCAAATGAAAATGTGTCAACCAATGGAGGGTTAGCTAGCCCTAGTGGTGCCTGACAACAACTAGAATAATAATAACACCTTTTAAAAATCTTGGAATGTTTGAATGACATGACACTTGGAAAGAAACAACAAGACAAATTAAAACATGTGTGTCTACAAGGAAATAAGTAACGTCAGCATGATAAGATAATCAACGTAATATAAAAGTCATCTAAACCAAACCATTAAGCCCCATATTCATATTTCACCACAAGCTCAAGAAGGTTATACAACTTACTAAGTCAAGGTATGAAATGCTATCAGAGACCCAGAGAGACTAGACTAACACATAAGTATTAAAAATATTTCCCAANATCTAAACCAAACCATTAAGCCCCATATTCATATTTCACCACAAGCTCAAGAAGGTTATACAACTTACTAAGTCAAGGTATGAAATGCTATCAGAGACCCAGAGAGACTAGACTAACACATAAGTATTAAAAATATTTCCCAAAGATTGTATATTCACTGTCATGTAATGATTATGAGATGGTCATGGGGTTAGACTTCAAGGTTAGGCAACTAACAAGCAAGAGACCATATTATCTCATTCATGGGTGCCTTTGATGAGGGTAGACCACACACTTGGTTCATGTTATTTGTGAGGTGATACCTTCCAAGCCCTTTATTTTCCTTTTGCCACATCCAATCATAGGAGATACCCCTCGAGAATATGTAGCGCTCTGGCGATATTCCTTATGATTGACGACCTTTTATTTTTTCTTTTTGCTTTTATTTATTTGGATAATTCATTTCATTTTTATTTTGTCCTCTCGTGTTGAAAAACACTTGCTTAAATGCGTCAAACACCCTAGAGACTATGTAACACCCTCATGATGTATCCACAAGTGCTATGGGACTGGGCGAGCCTCTGAGCAAGTAACCAAGGCAGGATTTTGCTAGTCTCCCTCTAATCCTAAAAGCTCCTTCTTCCCATAGAATGAGGAACGATCCCTTCTTGGGTCACTTTATATAACCTAAAGAAATGGATATTACAGGGATTGATGATATGGAAAGTGGTAAGTATGATCAAGAGCAGTACGACGACAAATTCAAAACAAACCCTAGTAGTGCTCCATTTTCCCCAAGAGTAACATAATCCCCCAAGAACCTAAGATAACAAGTCAAGTTATGACAGAGGAAGAAGTATAACCAACGAGCTAATGACTAGTAGTTAGAAGGGACTCTTTGGGACAAGCTTAAATGCCTTAGATATTAAATTGATACTCACCATGATGACAAACTTACCAACTTGCGACATGCTTCTCAATGATGTCTGATAGGCACATCAAATAACATAGGTTTCATATGTTGCTCATGTCATTGAGTGATGCTTACACTATGAAGGATGATCAAGAGTTCAAATTTTCACATACATGCACATCTTTCAGATTTCCATGTCTTTAGCCTGGGCGCCTCTAGATGTTCTTTCTGAAATAGTTATCCACCACTGGGTGGATAACATCAGGCTCCAACATGGGGACATGTGCTTGCTTGATGAGTGCATGAGAACCTCAGATCTCTGGAACACTTGATTGGGACAAAAGAACGTACCATTATATTGCTTCTCTTTGTTGAAACAAAATTATTTAAGCAACTAAAAAGAAAAGGTAGAATCAACGAAGAAAAAAAATTTACACCCATTTTTTTTTAATACATGCGTGAAAAATGAAAGACACTCGTGCAATAAAATATGATTAGTGGAAAGTAAAGATGCATAATGCAATTGATGGGATGCAGATGACATGCATTTAATCTGGCATGCAAATGCACTATAGTACTTATGACCTAACTAATAAACCTGAGCGTCAAAGCCCTAATTCCCATTTGGATAGTATGGATTAAGGAAGGATCCATTGGTGGGAAATGGCATCGTCCTTCCTTCGTTGGTGATCAGATAATATGAATTTTTACGATCCCTTTTTTCGACATTGAAAGGACTGGTCCAACAACTGTCAAATTTTGAGTGCATGCTTGGGATCTCTTTTCTTTTATCCCACATTAAAACCAAGTCTCCTTCCTTATATTCCTTACCTTTGGCCCTTTGATCAAATGTTCTCTTAATTTTCCCCTGGTTCTTTATCATTTGGTCAAATGAATTTCTTCTTGAATCATCTAAATCAAACAATTGATCAATCCTTGTCTGCAATTCTTCTTTATCATATACAGAATGTTGTGCCATCTAGAGTGATGGAATTTCGAGATTTATGGGCAACCTGGCTTCACAACCATACACAAGTTCAAAAGGTTTCTTTCCCGTTGATGTCTTAGTAGTTGTACGGTCTACCCATAGATCGTATTTCAACTTACTGTTCCAACACTTCTTATTATTTCCAACAATTTTCCTTATTATATTCATGACATCCTTGTTGCTGGATTCAATGAGGCCATTCCCTTGCAGATAGTAATTTGAAGAATGTGACAGGACAATCCCATACTTGAAACAAAATTCATTCATGGCGATCGAACTAAGGGATTTAGCATTATCAATAATGATCTTTGCAGGGACACAAAATCTTGTTATTATTTTATCTTCAATGAAACTCATTACAACATCTTCAGTTTCGTTCTTGGTAGGGATAAATTCTATCGATCGGCTGAAATAGTCAGTGGTAGTAAGGATCCATGGGTGCCCATTAGTTGAGTTTTCTTTGAATTCTCCAATGAAATCAAGGCCCCATTGTTGAAAAGGAGATTCTACAACAACTGGTTTTAGGGGGGAGGGCGGACAATTTTTTCTTGCAGGAGAAAAATTGATAAGGTTCACAAGATCTAACATACTGATGAACATTAGAGAATAGACTCGGTGATCAAAATCTGGACCAGGGCTCAAATTTTAGCTCAAAAATCAACGCTCTCAGAATTGCCTCAAAACGAACGAGAGCGTAGCCCTCATTGTCACGAACCCAATGCAATTTGTTTCGTCTCAAACGGACGTCGGGAGGGAGAGATATCGCGATTTGTTCGAAAAGTGAAACAGGTAAAAAAAAAGATGTTGACTGGGTAGTCCGTACGGATGCTGACGTGGCATGACCGTACGTTGATGTGGCATAGGTGATGTGGAAGAACTGAGTTGTCTGAAAGTTGGACGAATCACATTGCGACACGTGGCATCATTTTTTGGGCAAATGTTTTGGTGCCACGTGGCCCAGTCATGGGCTGCCACGTGGCACCCCATTTTTGGTTTGTGTGTTGGTTCAAAAATTTATGGGGTCCGTGGGATTTGACTCCCGGACCTCCCCCACCATTGTAAAGCTTTACAAAATTTTTCCCTGCCAACGGGCCACACATTATTGTTTGATTAATATATGTATTGCAATATATTTCAATTCATTTTATGTCACCGTCGGCGCGGGAATCCGGGCTGGGGCTTAGCCCCAGCCCCCGGTCACACTCACCTTACATATGACCCTACCCTCCAATGGTGTGCGCGCGTGGGATTTGATACCAGAAGGTCAGCCCCCGGTCATATGGTTTATACATATGACCACAATTGGAGGGCGGGTGGTTTCAAACGGTTACGGTTAAGCTCTTCTTGCCATAGCGCGAGGTTCTATGACCTCCATGTGCCCGAGAGTTTGATGGTTAGGGGCTGGGCGTGCCCTAACCGTCCTACAGTTTGGATGGTTTTTTGTAACTGCTCGGTTCTGGGTTTAAACACGCGTCTTGGAGCGTGTTCTTGGTTCATTCAACAAGGGTGCGTTTTGTAGAACCAGTGACAGCAAGCTTGAAGGAGGAAAATGGAGGAGGCCTAACTTCTTCATCTTTTAGCTGATTGAGGTGCCGTAAAAGCCCAGCTAGGGGTTTTTGGACGTCCTGGATCCATTGGCACTATTATCAAGGCCATTTGAAGACTTATTCTACAAGTTTTTCACCATTGAAGTTTCAGCAAGCTCCAGGGAGCTTGAAGCCCTCATTGATCGAGGACATGGTTTGGTGAGCCTATGTTTGTTTTCTGTGATTGAATAATCATTTTTGGATAATTGATATGATATGAACACATTGGGACAGGTTTCAGAGGTTGTTGAGGACTTTTATAGGTGTTTTTTCCAAAGAGAAGTTCAGGGAAGCTTATGGCCACATGTAGAAGAGGTCATGCCCGGATGAGCCATGATCCGTTTTCAGAGTTCTATTAGTCATTTTTGGGGTTTTTATGTGTTCTGATCTCAATGGTACAGTCTATTTTTCCATTGGATTTGAGCAGCATCTTGTAAAAGAACTTTTGACAAATTAATCTCAGAGATCCAAGTCCATTGATGGAGGTTCAAGGAGATGTAGCCCGGAGGGGGGTGAACTCCTTTATCATGTTGTGGTTGTTCTGAGTTTGATGGTTTATTTGCTACAAGTTATGTTGCTGTGTATTTATTGAAAGTAAATATTTAACCATTTAAAAGAACATATCCTCACACATAAGCATTTACAAGAAGATACATGAACTTAACACATAAGTTTATCTTGCATATTTATACACATGAAGGAAGGTCCTGTAAAGTTTATTTTAATGAAGTAGAGGGTACTTGCATAGCATAACAAGTCAGCCTTTTATTTTCAGATCAGGTGGTATCAGAGCATAGTTTGTTTTGCTCATGTATTTTCCATTGATAGCTTGAGATTTAGCTATTGGTTTTTGTGCAAGTTTTGTGTTGAAGTTGGATATCTTCCAAGGATGGAGGAAGCTTCAAGCATTGTTAGTTCTCATACATTTTCATTATCTAAATTATTTAACAAAGAAGAGTTGTTAACCATGAGAGATTTGATGAAAGAGATGTGTGAAGACATAAATGAGCGCATTTCCCTTGAAGAGCAGTTGATTGCCATGAAGAAGGAGAAAGACCAACTTCTTGAAAGGTTGCATGAGATGGAGATTCAACTCCATGAGGCAAAATAAATCTTTACCAAGTACATGCATAAACATAAGGTATGCAATGTTAGTTTATCTTCTAATTCCTCTCAAGATGAAAGTTTTGGTGTTTTTGAAAATCACACAAGAGGAATAGGGTCCAAGTTATTGTTAAAAATGGGCTATGAAGGTAAAGGGTTAGGCAAGTATGCACAAGGCATTGTTGAGCCTATTGTTGTTGAGGAGAGACCCAAGTATTGTGGTCTTGGATATGAACGAAGAAATGGAGCAAATTCCAAAGTCGAGGAGACAAGGGAAAAAGTTCCAAGGTTAAATTTTGTTTCGAGTTCACCTCCTCAAGAAGGCTTTAAAGGTGAAAGTTCAAGAACTTTTGTTGAAAGTTCAATCCCTCCAGCATGTAAGGCTTGTGTTCAAGATGAATGCAAATGTGTGAAACGAAAGAGTTGTGACAGTGCTGAGGACAAGAACATTGTTGATGGTTTTCAAAGGAGAGCTTGTAACTCTTCAGATTCACCTCCTCAAAGAGGCGATAAAGGTGAATGTTCAAGGTATAATTATGCTTATCATTCAGTTGCTTTTGATTATGTTAAGCATGATAAATTCTCAAGCATCATCTCTAGTTTCTTTGATTATGTTAAGCATGATAAATTTGTATGTAAAAATGAAGAAAGAATCCATGTAAAATATGTTGTGGTTTATATAACCATCATGTTTCAAAGTGTTGGAAAAGATTGGCCAATTCAGGAAACTTTATAAGCAAAGACAACATGAAAGAGGATGCAAAAGATTTGCACCATTGCCCAAGCTGGTCATCTCATTGACCAATGTTGGACATTGTGATCCAACCACTCATCCACAACATATGAAGCAGATGGATAAAAAGACAGAATGGAAGGGAGATTCCATCATCTATGTGAGTCAAGATGATTCACAAGAGGATCTATCGCCCAGCGTAAAAGTCACCGCTGAGTTGGCTTGGTAAGAAATGTTTGGATTTCTTAAGCAAGTAACACTTGCATTTATTCTGTTGTAAATGCACTTTTCAATGTTATGTGTGCATTTATGGAAGTATGATGGTTAACAACTTATCACAACTTGTATGATGTAAGTTGCATGTGAATTGCATTCACATGCAACTCATTTTGAAGGCATTTTTGTTGTTGCATAAATCAAGCCAGGAGGATGTAAAAAGATGGATATGATGTTCACATGTTACAACCATATATCTTTTCATTTCAACCTTGAAAATCACACAGTTTTAAGTTATGTAAATTTAGGTTTGTACTAGAAGGAGAGTTGAAGAGTCATGCACATGAATTTGCTTTTATGTATGTGTAAGTAGTGAAACCAGTGAGGTCTTCATCGCGAGGACTCAAGACAACATGACCAGTATCATACTTGTTGACTCTGTCGTATTTGGGGTTGATATGATGCTCAAATGAGTCCCCTGCATCGGGTGTTGGATGATTTCAAATTTAATGTTGTGTCGATCGTGTTGTTCAATTTGTGATTAGTCGATGGTGTTTGTTGACCAGTTGGATTCTTGAGCACAACAAGATGCAAGAAAACTTCATGTGCTTTGATGAAGTACATACAATTTGTTTGAAGAAAAGCACTTGTTGGAAGATCATTTTCTAATCTTGTATAATTTGGTTTTCAAGATTGATGATGCCTTTTCTTTGGCTTAGCATAAGATGTCGCAGAAAGTTTTTGGCAAAATGCATTGGAGAGATGATTTTGTTGATGTTAAAGAGTTCAAAAGAGGGACTTAATTATGAGTGGGAAGGCTGTCAGTATTCCAAGAACAAAGAGAACAATCGGTCAACAACAACCAGAGAACAATGATTGAGGAACATAGCCATTTGCAGTGCAAGACATGTTAAGGTACCTAGGTGATTTCCAAAAAAAAGAATTTTCAAGTAGAATAAATTTATAGAACTTGGAAGTAGAAGAGAAATGAAGCTCAGGCAGATAATCATAAGCTTTTGTGGGTCCAAAAGCCTTTCGTTGGGAAGGTGATCAAAATCAGGACCAGGGGGTCAAATTTAGCTCAAAAAATCAACGCTCTCAAAATCACCAAAACAAACGAGAGTGGGGAAATTTCATCACACGAACCTGCTAATGCAATTTGCTCTACCTAAATCTGGACGCTCTGAGCTTCTAGAGATATCATGATCCTGCTTGGAAAAGTCAAATGTGCAAAAAGGACGCTTGATCAAGCATCCAAGTGACTTGACAAGCACACATGGCATGATCTGTGAGTCACCGATGTGGCATAGGTGATGTGGGCGAGATGATTTGTCCGAAGGCTGGATCTAATCAAGCATTAAGCACAAGTGCATCATTTTTTTGGGCAAATGTTTTGGTGCCATAGGGTCTAAATAGTAGTTGCCACGTAAGCACCCCATTTTGGTTTGTGTTGGTCTGTGAATTTAAATGGAGTCTGTGGTATTTGAACCCCATACCTCCCCACCATTGTAAAGCTTTACCACCTCGCCAATCCGCCACATTATTGTTTGATTACATGTATTGTAAGAGTATTTCAATTCATTTTATGTCACCGCTTCTGGCTGCTGATCCGTGCTGGGGCTTAGCCCCAACCACCAGTCGCACACACTACCATATGACCATACCCTCCATGGTGTGTGCTGCCAGGATTTGATAAATGTATAGTAGCCCTCGTCATATGGTTTATACATATGACCACAATTGGAGAGCAGGTGGTTTCAAACGGTTACGGTTAAGCTCTTCTTTCCATAGCGAGAGGTCCTATGACCTCCATGTGCCCGGAGAGTCTGATGGTTAGGACAGGCGCTCTAACCGTCCTACACCTGGGACGGTTTTTCGGAATTGCTTGTGTTAGCCGAAACACGCCGCTTTTGGAGCCGGTTCTTGGTCTATTCAACACAGCGCTTTGTACAACCAAAGGATAAAGTGTTGAATAGAGGAAAATGGAGGAGGCCTAACTTTCATCTTTGGCCGATTGAGGTGCCGTAAAAGCCTGCCTAGGGTTTTTGATGTCCTGATCCATTGGCACCAGACAAGGCCATTTGAAGATCTCATTCTGCAAGTTTTCACCATTGAAGTTTCAGTAAGCTCCAGGAAGCTTGAAGCCCCACTGATCGACGACATGGTTTGGTGAGCCTATGTTTGTTTTCTCTCAGATTGAATAATCATTTTGGCTGATTGTTATGCTCTAAACACATTTGGATAGGTTTCAGAGGCATTTGGGGAATTTTACAGGTGTTTTTTTCTAAAGATAATCTCAGTGAAGCTTGTGGCCACATGTAGAGGAGGTTATGCCCGGATGATCCATGATCCTTTTTCAGAGTTTCATTAGTCATTTTTTGGGTTTTTATGTGTTCCGATCTCAATAAATTGCTTTTCCATTGGATTTGAGCAGCAAATTTTGTAAATAAATTTTGACAAATTAATCTCAGAGAACCAAGTCCATTAATGCAGGCTCAAGGATGGGAAGCCCTGAGGGGGTGAACTCCCTTTATCATGCTGTGGTTGTTCCAGTTTGATGGTTTATTCGTCAGTTATGTTGTTGTGTATTTATTGGAAAAGGTTATATTTAACCATTTAAAATAACATATCCTCACACATAAGCATTTTACAAGAAGATACATGAACTTACATATAAGTTTATCTTGCATATTTATACACATGAAACAAGGTCTTGTAAGTTTATTTTAATGAAGTAGAGGGTTCTTGTATCATAACAAGTCAACCCTTTATTTTCTGTGACTACCTCGGCCAATAATAAATCCATCCCTTTAAAATCTTGTGGCTAGTATGTAACAAAATTTTCCACAAAACCTGAGTGAAGTTCTTCCATCAACTTCTTGTCTTCTTGTTGATTTACACATCGAAAGATCACCCCATCAACATTCTTCCAACCCAATCCTTCTTCCGTTAGACAATATTTGGTGGATTTAAACCTTAAAGCTCTTCTCTTGTAATCAGGAGATGATCATGACATGTCAGGTTCTTAAGGTAATAGATAATGTTATCCCCATTTTGTGGATAACTAAGGAGATCATGGGTCTCAAAACCCTTAGTTGGTGTATGGAGGTCGAGACTACATGACTAACACATTCTTTGCATGCTTGGAGACCCCTTTGACTACATCCAACTCTCTAAATACACACCTATGTTGTGAATTATATGAAGTATGCTTCAAGCTTAAATGTGCTATATGAATAGCAAAGAATGAAAATTTTCTTAAATCTTCACTGAATCAAATAAAAGGAACAAAACTTTTGGCACATCCTCATGTAATCTGAAGAGCATCCCCTCTTCTACCAAGCTCATTAAATAATTTATCGACCAGCTATCTAGAATTTGCAAGATACTTTCCAAGAGCTCAAAGACGTTTTGTGTGGAGAAGGCCAGAGATGAGGGCGAAAATATTAAAGAAGATCATGATGAAGAAGATATGGATGAGACACATGATGAAGATGAAGTATCTACCCTTCCACTCTGATGAGGACATCTAGACCTTTGCTCCTCCCACACATCAAGAAGAGAACATGATGAGTTATAATCCTTTGAGAACTTTGATGATGCTTTGCTCCATGACTGTGGAAATGAAGAAAAACTGCCAAAAGGATCTCGATCAAGTTTCTCTTGTAGAAGGCCTAAACGAAGACTTTATGAGTCCCTCTTTCCCTTTTGGAGAAAATGAAGTTATCTAGTCTTCTAAGGAAGTGATCAACTCCTATGGAAAGATGAGATGAATTCGTGGAAGAACCCTTAGATATAGTTGATGAACACATTGATGATTTCATATATGTTGAGAGACATAGATGGGATGTGATTTGTTCTGGTATCGATGGAGATCCCATTTATGACAACGAGAGTGGCTATCGCTTAAGGGGGCTGAGTTTTCATCAATGAGGAGAACTCACATATGATTCCAGAGCGTTTCAAAATCGAAGTAATGATATGATTACATATTTGTTCCTCCCCTTAGAGGATGAATTTTCACAACATACTCAGAGTGATCTCTATTCATCCTTTGGTACATACCCTTTGAGGATGCATATTTGTTCCATGAGGAATTCCAACCATCGCTCTCTATATTTGAGGAATACCAAGAGATGGACACTAACAAAATGAGATTCATTCTTCAAAATGGAGTACTTTCATATTGAAGATTTCCATGGTGATTCACAGGGGAAGAGGCAGTGTTTTTCTACACCTGAGACTATTCCTTACCTCTTTCCCTCTTCCAAGAAACCATAGTATTCTTTCCATCTCTCATTTCCTCCAGCCAACAAGCAATGAGTCTTGTGGAGGATGAAGATGAGTCTGCCTACATATAGTACCTACTAAAATATGGATTGATCAAAATTGTGGCTACACTTTCAGGAAGGATCAAAGATGATGGTTTCTCTTCCAACAAGATTTCCTCCCTCACACCCATCTTCTTCATGAGTTTTATTTCATGAATGATTATATGTATATTTATGCTAATGATTATTATGTGCTTAACTTATCTTGTTAAATTATATGATTCAACGGGGAGATACTTTGATGAGATGATCAATGGTTGCACTGGTTGTATGAAATCACCTGACATCATCCAAAATATGATCTTCAAGGCCCCAAGGCCCGTAAGTAGGTAAGCCATCTTGTTTCTTCCTTCCATTTTCATAATTGATTTCTATTTATTTTAGATGTATGTCTATTTTCATTTTTCTAATGGCATATTACTACGCTTACTTATAATTTATTAAAAAAAATGTCAAAATTTTCTTTTTTCTAGCTTAGGTTGGTTTGGATATGATCATATGAGAGCAAGGATGAGTAGCCCATCCTACACTTGACAGTTTGACGTTTACTTGCAAGCACAGATCTACCAGGAGACATTGTGGTTCTCATTCACTCTACAACAAGAACATGTCCCCAAGCAAGAGCTAGATGTCATGTCCCCAAGTAGGAGCCAAATGTTATCCCATTTTTGTGGATAACTAAGGAGATCATGTTTCAAGGCCCTCAAGTTGCGTGATATGGAGCTCGGAGATACTACGACCAACATTTTCCTTTTCACAGATAGAAAACCCACTCACCAACACAGATGGTCAGCTTACATGGCATCCACCACACAAGCCTGCTTCGAAGGAAGTGGGCCTTGCCCATGAGGCATGTCACACTATGGTGAGCATCATTTGAATATTTGGGTTTCATTTTAATTATAAGCAGGTCTTAGATTGCTCTATAGATTCCATGACTACTCGGACATTATGCCTTTTCCCTACCACCTCGCGGGTTGACATTGTTCCCTTAGTAAGTGGTTTTCCTTGGAATTGGGTTTGATACTCGAAGCTCCCTTAATGATCCATTGTAGTATTCCCGACCATACCTACCATTTTCCAATCATTCTCATTTCCTTTATCTCTTGGGATTTTAGGTGTATTGAATCCAATAAGGGTTGGTCCCTCATTCTATGGGAAGAAGGATAAAGGCCCATAGGATTTGGTGTTGGGTAAAAGATAAAATCCCATATATAAACCTTCCATGCTTAGGTGTCTCATTTATTGACTTGGATCTCATTCTATCATGATGTTATGACTTGGAGATCCTTGAGGGCTGTCATTTGTCTCTGGCAGGACCTATTATGGAAAACTTGGGAGAACAATCACTTTGGGCTTCCATGGGACAAACCACAGGCTGGATTCCAAGGGATCACGTGGCAAGATGAGAAATATGTACCTTTGAAGGCCTTTGAATATGAATTGATGGAGATAGCCGTAAGCCTACATGCCAAATGTTTTTCCTAGAGAGGAAACGTCACATCTAGATGCATGATGTCACCTAGGGGGGTTAGGGGCTTACGATGAGGGGGTGCCACTCATTTACACATGGGTGTTTTGAGGAGAAGAAGGTCTCACCATGAAAGCATTGTCTATATGCTTCGACATGTGGCCTCTGGAGGCCCAACATTCTTCTCTCCAACATCAACCACTCCCTCAAGTGGCAGCAAAACGTCCCCTGGGGGTGACTCTCCCACCACATATCTATTTTGTGAAAATGTGAAATTCTTAAGTGAATTGTTTAATATTACTTTGTTAAGGGGGAAATATTAGGTTTGTTGATCCCTAATCTTGTGTTTTACTCCCTAATTTGTGGACAAACTATGTTACCTACATTTTGTATAAAATAGAGATCATAAGACTTCATTTTAATCATAAGTCTCCCTTGTGGAGAGGCCTTATCTGAAATTTGCTCCACACTTGGCTCTTTTATCTCTGTGCAATTTTTTATGGATATATTGATATATGGTTGATGGAGGACTGAGGCACTAGCCTTGGATGAATTCTTTCTAGCCTTTATGGTGGATTGTCTTTGGCATTTCTCTTGATCTTGGTATGCTTTTCTACTATTATGCTATCATTTTCAAGTTCAAGTATTTTTATGATAGGATATAGGTGGGAAGTATATGGGAATACACTCCCCCACCATAGTCCTCATCATCTTTATTGCTTCATCTCATTGATTATACAAGGATTTTCTAAGAGAAGCATAAGGGTGACACACTCTAGGGACAAACCCTAGCCTAGAGAAACTTGTTTTGGGAAGTAAGGGATTACACCCCCAAGGAGGTAGCTTCTATAATATTTTTTTATTTGACTCCATTAAACCCAATAGTAAAGGCACCCTAGTCATACTCTTTTTGCATTGGATATATAAAATCATTGCCTTTGGAAACACAATTTTTGGTCTTTGAAAGGTTTCTCGTTTGAAGTTGATTTGCATCATTGAGAGGATTCTACCCCTAATAGGGCGTCCCCTCTCTCCCACTCACTTCACTCTGTTACAAACTTCACATACAGCCACAAATGCATAAACCTAGCTACTAACACTCTTGTAACTCCTAAACTAACCCTAGACTAGCTCTCTTAACCTGCACTCACTTACTCTACTAACTAGGTGCATCTTTTGGACTAGTTCTTGGCACTTTCCATGGTTTACTTGGCTGCTGCATGTCATTAAATGATACATCCATAAGTCTATAATTTTCCACCGAAAACACATGTTTACAACAACAATCTTCTAGCTTCTTCGCCATCTTCAAACAGATATTCATTGTTAATTTTTATGTTGATTTACTTAACTAGTTTAGATCTTTGTATGTTGATTTAGATATTTTATTTGCTGATATAAATTGTCATTCATCATGAAAGATTAGGGAAATAAAGCCAACTTATTGATCCAACTAACATATATCATTGCAAAGTGTCTTTTAGATAGGTTCTTTAAAAGTACTAATAATCATCTGAGGAAGTATTATACATGTGGGGAAACAACTACTTGACTTACAAGGAATCTCCTCCCACCTTTCACTCCACTTATACTTGACCTATATGGGCTGCACTTCCATCCATATTCATCTCCCTCTAAATCCCCCTAAGTTCACCGGGATCGCCTCCTTGGAGTGACCTAGTCACCCTTAAAGTACAAGACTCCACATTGAGGTGACATTATTGTAGGATTCCCAAGTTGTAGCATCTTTGCTTTGTGGTTGGGCCGATTTTTCCAACCAACAACTTGCGCTATAATATATAACATCAATGTACCACTCATCCTTCTTAAGCTTGTGGGAAGTGACATTTATTTGGTCTATTTCAACTTCTTTTATAGCCTCCTTACTTCCTCTTCCTAGCCATCATTTCACAACCCCTCGATCAATTATTTTGTTGGTTTGATTTCCAAGTCATATTCTTGCATTTGTGAAATCCATTTTCCCTATCTCCCAATCTATCACTTTGAGATAGAACATCATTAACTGCAGGTTAGGGACCGAAATATTTGATTGCAAAGTTATAGCCTACATATGTCTTGAAATGCTTGAGGGATTTCACGAGGGCACAGGATTTATTTTATGTCATGTTGTAATTCAGATTGGCATCTCAAAGCACTTTTATCATAAAGGAAATGGGTTGCTCATTACCTTGATTATTATTATGTGACAAGATTCCAACAATAGTGTCCTTTGAGGCAAAGGAGTAAATGATAAAATCTTTAGTGTTATCAGGGGTTACTAGGACATGAGCAACAGTAATTGCATCTTTGATATGCTTGAAGGATTTCTTTCCATCATTGTTCCATTTGAATTCAACATCCTTATTAAGTAAGATATTCATAGGCTTGACAATATCAACAAAATTTGAATGAATCTTCTTATGAAGTTGATCTTACCAAAAATGACTGCAGTTTCCTTATCTCTAGGGAGAGGGATTTTCTTGATTGCTTCAACCCTAGCCAGGTCTATTATGATCCCTTCTTTAGAGACAATGTGCCTGAGCAATTTTCCTTTATCAACACCAAATATCGACTTCTTAGGAATGAGGGATATAATATATTCCCTACATTTCTCAAAAATCTGTCGGAGATGTTGGGCATGCAAAGATCTCTTCTTAAATACAACAGTTAGATCGTCTTGATAGATTTCCATAATATTTCCGATCAAATCCCTAAAGGCATAGTCCATAGTGTTGAAACGACACCTGCATCATTAACCCAAAAGGCATTCTCATGTATTTATATGTTCCCCGAGGAGTAGTGAAAGCGGTTTTCAATTGTTCTTCTTCTTTTACCAAGATTTTATTGTACACAGAGAATCAAGCCAAGAATGGATATCATTTCACTCAAAGGACTTCCATTAGGTGTTCCATATTTCCAAGGTAACTATCCTTCAAGGAAACCTTATTCAAGTTTCTGAAATCTACGAACAAACAGATCTCCCATGTTTTCTTTTAGATAATGACTAGATTATACATCCATGATGAATACCTAATTTGATTGATACCATGTTAATCCCTAATTTTGTCTCATTACCCCTTAATTAGGAATATTATATTAGTAATGCTATTTTATTTATGTTGGCTTTAGTCCATTAGTTGTAATTATACCTCCTAGTCTCCTATATATACCAAGGAGACATTTTCATTTTGAATCATCTTGTAATTGTACATTTATGTGGGCATAAGGAGGTTTCCCCCTCAAAGAGGCTTATTATCTGAGTTTCTCTCTTTTTCAAGGCATTGAGTACTTATTCTAAGGTTTTTCTATGTTATATTGATATTTGGTTCTTAACATATGGTATCAGAGCTCAAGGTCTTGGGGTTTCGTTGCTACATCTGAGACACCTTGGAATTTTAGATATAACTTTTTTTTCTACAATGTTTTAGAAGAAACGGTTTGGAGGATATTTAGCAGACAGATCAAGGTACGTTGGGTTAAAATTTCAGCTTCTTAGGCCTTATACTTTTGGAGATACAACCTGTGAAAGATAGGGTTCTGGAATCATCCTGAACTGAGTCATTGCAGAATGTTCGCTATAAATTTTTTTATGTAATGTTAAAGACCCTGAAATCTAGAGGCTATTCACAAAAATTAGTAAGGCATCTATGGTAAAACGTTTAGATTTTGGGTCATCTTAAATTTGTAGATACACCCTGTGGAAGATAGGGTATATGGCTAGTCTTATTGACTAGTCTCAATAAGGTGTTCCAGGTAAAACAATCATAACTTCTTCATAGAGTATCCAAATTGAGTGAGATTGGTTTCATTGGATAGTGTACAGTCTGTAGTATGTCTGTTATGTATTTCAGAATTTTATATCATTTATTTTGTGCGGGGCACGCTATACAAGTGAGATCTCATGGAAAGGCCAAAAATCAACAAGTTGTGGGGAAGTTACCATAAATTCCACTTGGCACAACCTATTTTGATCATATCTATGGCATTGTAGAGAAGAAATATCAGATAACTACAAAAAATAAAGTTTCATACCCAGAAGGGCCGAAACTTTGGAGATACAACAGAAGAAATATTGTCTAGCAGAACCACCTCAAAATCAAGGTTCAAAAGTGATACTTGACCAACATGCCACCGAAAAAGGGAATTTCTACACCAAATAAGCCTCCAGAAAATCCTAATTAGACTCTTGATGAAGGTGAAGAAATGCGTAGGGACATAAATTATTTACAAAAGAAGACATTAACAAAAGATGAACTACAAGATATGGAAGCTAAGTTGAAGGCAATAAATACTAATATGGATGGTTTAAAAGAGGAGATCATGGAACGATTGAAAATTTTTGTAATAGAGAGGACACCTGAAAGTGAAAATGTATCCCATGAAATTCATGATGAGGGCACAAGGAAGGTGAATCAAGAATGGAGAAACTCTAACTTTGGGTTGAAGACCAACCATGTTCCTAAGATCGATATGCGTAAGTTTGATGGAAAGGACCCTATCACATGGATACTTCAGATGGAGCAATTCTTTGATCTACATAATGTTCCACATACACAAAAGGTACGAATTGCTTCTTTATATTTAGAACCCAATCAATTTGTATGGAATAGATGGATTTATTCTCATAAATCACTCATCACTTGGACAATTTTCACGGAAGAAATGATAGCACACTATGAGGATACAAGGAGCAATACCTTCTTTAGCCAATTGATAAATCTCAAGAAAAAGGGTTCAGTTACAGAGCACATTGAGAACTTCCAAAGATTGAATATAAAG
>SNQJ01S0084888.1:4021-14928 GCA_010110895.2 Picea sitchensis
CAAGTGGGCTAATGTAAGATCCAAGCAATTGTTAGAGATAAAAGGAATCAGATGCATATATTTAAAGGTTTCAATGATCAAAAGTGACACATACCATGATACCTGGACTAATTACCTCATGGAGCAAGAATCTCTTCTGATACAAGATCAAGCTGATGGTGATGGATGCTGCTGCTTCCAGGGCCATGCTCAGGTCAATCTTGCTCTCGGTACTCCATGTCTAGGACCTGTGGGCCTCAAGACATGATCTCCTAGTTATCTCCAAAAAGTGGGGATAACAGGGCCTTGAGTCTTTCTGCTTCTTGTAGGGTAGCTTCAAGCCAAGCTGGTCGTTTCTTGGTCTTAGGTATAGTGTCTGAATCAATAGTCTCACATGGTTGCATCGGATGATCAAGTTGTTCCTTTTCTTCATTCTGGTTTTTTGGAAGACATGTGCCTTCTTCAATAGGCTCTTCATACTCTTCTTCTTCTGTAGTTTCTTCTATGGATTTTTTGAAAGCCATCTTTTCATTGAAGGTCACATCTCTGCTGACTTCAATCTTATGTTGTTCTGGGATATAGATTCTATAAGCCTTGGATGATTCACTATATCCCACGAATATGCCCTTCTTTCCTGAGGGTTCTAATTTATTTCTTTTATCCTTGGGAATGTGAGAGTAAATAGGGCATCCAAAGATTCTTAAGTTTTCTACATTAAATTTTATTTCCTGAGAAGGCTTCTTCTAGAGTCATATCCTTCAATATGCGGTGAGGACTTTTGTTCTGAACATATATTGTTGTCATGGTTGCTTCTCCGCATAGAAACATAGATAAACCTTGATCGTTTAGTAGTGCCTTCATGGTTTCTTCAATAGATCTGTTCTTCCTTTCTGCTACACCATTTTGTTGAGGATTATGAGGAACAATCAGCTCCCTCCTAATCACTGCTAATTTGCAAAAGGCAACGAATTCCTTGGATGTGTATTCTCCTCCATTAACTGTTCTCAAGGTCTTGATTTTCTTGTTTGTGAGGTTCTCTATCTCTGCTTTGAATTCTTGAAACTTGCTGAATACTTCGTCCTTTGTCTTTAAGAGATATAACCAAGTCTTTCTTGAGTAATCATCTATGAAGATTACGTAGTAAAGAGAACCTCCTAGAGATTTGACTGGCATCGGACCGCAAACATCTGAATGTATTAGATCTAGAATCTCCTTAGATCTATTGTTGCTACTTGGGAATGGTTTCTTGATATTCTTTCCAAGAGCACATCCTTTGCAAATTCCCTCATGTGTAGACTGTAATTCTGGTATTCCTTCAACCATCTTTTTGAGAAAAGGTAATGGTTGATAGTTAATATGTGCATACCTTYTGTGCCAAAGTTCATTGGGATTGACTTTGTCATGTACAAGAGCTTCTTCATTTTATTCTAGTAGTCTATATAGATTTCCTTTACGGGTTCCAATAACCCTAGCATTCTCTATGCTGGAGTCTTTGTGCCAAGATAACACTTTTCCATCTACGAAAGCTATTATGTTTCCTTTGTCTTCTAGGCAAGATATGGATACAAGATTCTTTTTTAAACCAGCTACATATAAGACATTGCTCAAATGAACATTGTTACATGTTTTCAACTTGACGGAGGCTTGTCCAAATCCTTCGACTGGGTAAGTGCTTTTGTCTAAAAGCTCTACCTTGTACAATGTCTTCTTTTCATTTAGATTTGAGAGTCTAGCTTGATCTCCCATCATATGCCTAGAAGCTCCACTATCAATTATCCACATGTCATCTTCAATCGTCCCTGTGAGTGCTGAGTAGTGTAGATGACTAGTCTTTTCATTCATGACTTTGGTTGACTGGTGACTAGTCACGCTTTAATCCAAAACTTCAACTTTGACGTTTTTGCCTTCTGAGAGTGCCAAGAGGTGCGCTGGACTAAGGCGCACTTGAATACCTTCTTCTTGAGCGAGACGTTCCATCATAAGGTGCTAGATCAAGGTTTTAGGGTTTCTGCAACTACACCTGCTAGTAACCCTAGCGACAGTGTCTTGGTAACTGCTCCTGCTAGTAAACCCTAGCGGAAGTTCTTCAACGAGCTTAGTATCCTAAGGCTATGCTCCCTTCTAGCGGTTAGACTGAATGAAGGAGGTGTGGGCCCATAACCTGTTAGAATGTGCTCATTTTACCATAGACAATATCACTATTGTCACCCAACCATAGGCCGAAGCCACCCTCCGAGCACCTTGACCTTGACAAAGAGAAGAATCCTAGTAGGAAACCAATAGCCAAGCAAGGCTAATGCACCAAGCAAGAAGTAACCAAAGTTGATCAGAGAGTCCAACCCAGAAAGATAGAAACAATAGGCTTCAGAACTGGCTGCAACACCTTCTCCAGGACTTGCACACAAGACTGCCAGACTGCAGTGCGCACAAGTGTGTCTGCAGTGCGCACAAGTGTGTCTCTGCGATTCTGAGAAGTGTGTAAAGTGAGGACTGGTGCCCTGTATTTATACTGGCTCTGGCAGACTTGCCTGGGCCGACTTCTTATTTTGGGTACTAATTAATTCATATTAATTATCTCTCTTAGCCGACATCTCTTCTAGGGTTACGTTCACTTCTTTTCTTGCTTCCGGAATATTATAATCTTGTCAAAGGTCACAATGGAGGTTGATACCTCCCGAAGCTACCATAATATCAACACTCCCAACTCTACCCTGAAACGAGGGTGGCTAAGGATTCATGCCTTGACTTGTGATGCTGACATAACGAGCATGCCCCCATGTGCCTCATGACATCATCCTCGAGATCTTCCCAGGAGAATCTCTCTCTGATCTGCTAACGAGTCCTGAAATGGCCAAGATGCCCAACCCAAGGTACATCATGTACAATCCTCAAGATCTATGACGATGCCCACTGCGACCATACTGTTGATGATTACAGCTTCGTGAGACATCCTCTAGGACACAGACTGAGTGAGTTGACCTGTGAGAGAGCCCATGAGTTGGGTGTACCCATGAGATGGGTGTGTCGTTCCTCTCTGAGACTGAGATGGAACGTTGTTTGCCCCTGTGTGGGGAGGATGCCCATGAGATGGGTGTGTCGTTCCTCTTTGAGACTGAGATGGAACGTTGTGTGCCCCTGTGTGGGGAGGATTCCCATGAGATGGGTGTGTCGTTTGAGATGAAACGATGTGTACCCCTGTGAGTGGTGAAGGTGCCCATGTGATGGGTGTATCGTTCTCCTCTGTGTAGAGAGTTGAGACGATGTGGTACTCCAGATGATTCTCCTATGAGACTCAGTGAGATAGAGATCTGTTGAGTAGGACGTCCCTTTGGTTGAGCACAGGTGGATGTGACCCTAGTGGTTGTGCACTAGTGAGTGTGTGTCTAGATGATTCTCCTGTGAGACTCAGTGAGATAGAGATCTGCTATGTAGGACATCCCTGTGGCTGAGGACAGGTGGACGTGCCCCTAGTGGCTGAGCACTAGTGGGTGTGTGAGATCCCTTGCTATATTGTCTAAGAGTAAGATTTACCTGTAACCCTAATTGTGATGTAAATGGTACAGGTCGGCCGCACCTTAAAGTGAAAGATAATTAATATTTTAATTATTAATTATATTCTGAGTTATTGAGGTTGGCCCTATTGTGCCAATAGACACATAATTTGATGTGATAAGTTTTGTATAAATAAAGGTGAATCCCCATTGAGGAAACACACTTATCATTATGTCATCTCATGATTTCAGAAGTTGTGGTCTGAAATTATGAGAATTACAACACCCTCTTGTGTGCTAGGTTTGGTGATGGCTGGGGGATCTTCTCTTGAGAATATAGCAAAGGATTGGCTGGGTTTTCTTCCCTTGTTGAGAAGGGTTTCCCAGGATACTTCTTGTGTTCTTGTGCATGGTTATTCTTCTTGTGATCTTGGTTTAATGCAACTAGTTATTGTTGCTGTATTTGTTTATGGTTCAAGTAAATGCTAAACAGAAAATTGAAATTAAATGCATGAGCCTGAACTAGTGAAAAATTCAACATAGTATCAGAGCAGGCCCTGAAGATGACCCCTTGCACATTCAAGAAGACAGCCGTGAACATTTGAAGGCTGTAATATCCCTGCGGCTGAAGTAAGGAGAGGACTGGACCTTCTCCTAAAACCCTAAGGTGAAAAATAATGCTGGCCGCAGGCCTAAGACCCTGACCAAATCTTGTTTAAAGTATCCTGGACAGCATGGGAAGGCAGCCAACTGCTCCTTGGTGGCTCGGCCCGCTAGAAAAGGGTAGCCGCAGCCTAGGAGAGGCTCGACATGCTAGCCAGAGGTCTGTTTTATGGGAGTCTGGACAGTCTGAGATAGCCGACAGTCCAGGAGTTCTTGAGGCAGCCATAACCGCAGACTCAAAACAAATTTCAGAACAGTTTTTAAGGTCAAGATCTAAGGTGATTTAAGGCCTGTCCTGAGGCCCATTCTGAGAACGATTTACAGGAATATATTGGGTGAATTGCAGATCTATTGGAGCAAGTTTCAGATCTACTTAGAAGAAATTTTGACCAGTTATTGAGGGACAGTGTTTACAGTTCAAGTACCTTCCCATAGCCTAACTATAACCTAGCAAAGAAGCATATCACAAGGAACTGTAAACCCGAGTTTCTAACCCTTTCTCCGTGCTGTTCTGAGTGTGTTTTCTGATGCAAATCTAAGGTAAATGTCTGAAACAGTAAGGCTGAGCTTGAGGCATATTCTGAGGTAAATTTAGGCATGCTTTGAGACCAATTCTAAGGACTGTTTTGACCAAGTTAAGGGGTTTGCTCCAGCAAAGCTTTTTGAGACATATCTAAACCTGTTCTAGCAAAGTTTTGAGACATATTTAAATCTGTTCCAGCAAACTGTTTTGAGGCATATTTAAATCTGTTCCAGCAAAGTTTAGATACAAGACTGTGTACAGTGTGAGTCCCTTGACTAAGGATAAGACCTTGTTCAGTGTAAGTTCCTTGGATGAGTTTAAGGGTTGCTTCAAAACGAGTCAGGACACGATCAGTTAAGAAGCAGTAAGGATGATGCATGCAATTATGAACATGCCTATTATTGTATCTCATGCTTTGGTATACAAGTCAGAGATCGGAAGGCCAGATATGCCAGTTTGACTGACAATAATCAGTTTACAATCCATAATGGAAATTTGCTGAAAACATGTTATTACAGCAGTGCTAACTTGAAACCTGGGCTATGATATGCATGTTATCTATGCTTAAAGTCTATGGAAGCTGCAGAAGGCAGCTTATCAGTCCTTGATGACAGTTGACAAACATGCAAAGATCATATGTCAAGTTCCATGCTCATATGGAAACAAGCGTGCTTGAAGGCTAGTACAGATTGTGAAGGAGTATCATTACTCATCAAGAGATTGCCCAGAACAAGCAAGCAGACTGAAGAACCGACAATGTACACTCTCAGGTATGCACTTGTATATATTATTTGTATCATTGTCATGAGGGTACTTGTAGAAGGAAGGAACCCTTGCTGCAATCTTGGATCCAGAGGGATCTCAGTGCATTCAAAGGAACAACACACTGGAAGTGAAGACTCCAGGTTTGATTGTTTTAATTACCATGCCTCTAACCTACATTTCTAAGTTTGCTATATTACAAGTAGGTGTTGTAGCTGTGACAACAATCCTTAAATTGTTTTGATTCTAGAGATGTACTCATTATTCTCCTCTAGGAGATATTATTGTCTTGTTTCTTTTTGTTTGTTTTTTTGTTCCAGGCAGGTTAACAACAAAGGAAGATGTTTATCCTTTAGACTTCAGAGGGAGTCAGTTGACTTAGAGGGAGTCAAAACTATTTGAGAAGGAGGAAGAACAAAACCATCATTGAAGCAATCAAAGCAATGATACATGATCAGAGTCTACCTATGATTCTATGGGAAGAAGCATGCATGACAACAGTATATGTTTAGAACAGGAGTCCTCACCAGATTTTTGAATAACATAACTCCCGAAGAAGACTTCACCAGAGTGAAGCCTGAGATTGGACACTTCAGATTATTTGGGTGTTCAGTATACTTTCATGTACCCATAGAGAAGAGGTCCAAGCTAGACCCTTCAGGCAAAAAAGGTACATTTGTGGGATACAGTCTACATCCCTGGTCAGAGACAAATTGAGGTAAGCAGAGAAGTCATCTTTGAAGAAGAGATAGCACTTCGAAGATCCAGAGAATCTCAGATGGGGATTGACAGCGAGATAATACCTTCTCCCCCTTCAACAGTTCAGAGGAAGATAGCCATTGTTCTAGTTGATCCAGTTGCTCCAGTTGATGTCCTTAGAGACATTGCAGTAGACCATAAAAGGCTTGTTTGGGCTTGTCAAACTCTGCAAGAGGCAGAGGGACATGTAGCTCCTCGAGGCACATTCCTAGAGAGTAAGAAACCAAAGAGACTTTCGAGCTATGTTTCAGCCATGAGCCACATCATTGATACTGAGCCTTCTTGTCATGAAGAAGTAGCAGGTTAGAAGTTATGGCAAGATGCCATGACAGAAGAGTATTAGTCCATCATGAAGAATGATATGTGGGATATTGTTCCGAGACCAGAAGGGAATTTTGTAGTGACTTCCAAGTGGATCTATAAGATCAAGCATGTAGCTGATGGAAGTGTCGAGATGATGCAACATCATCTTTACTCCACCTAGGATTTTTGATGGATACAAACTGTTTGAATGTTACCTGAGCCCTAAATGTCTCACTAAGGGCTTGATATTCCCTATCACAACATATAATCTCCTCTGCAAAAGCCATTTCTCCTCCAGGCATACCTGATATAGGCTATACCCCATGGCCTCTTCTCCTAGTCATCAGTATTTATCACAGGTTGGCGAAGGAAATTTTCTCCGATACCACTGTAATGTTCCCAAGTGTTTTTTCTTGGAACATTTGAAGTTTGAGTGTTTTCTGGCTGTGGTATTTTGTCAAACAGTTTGCTGATTTGTTTACTTTGGTGTGCTAATGTTTTTTATTTTTTATTATTTGCAACAATAGTTGTTCTCATGGAGGAAATGACAAGTAACAACAATCATAC
The DNA here is from genome assembly GCA_010110895.2 of Picea sitchensis. Classification (NCBI taxonomy): domain Eukaryota; kingdom Viridiplantae; phylum Streptophyta; class Pinopsida; order Pinales; family Pinaceae; genus Picea; species Picea sitchensis. The sequence goes on from SNQJ01S0084888.1 coordinate 11,069, forward strand.
AAGTAGGAAAAACACATAAATGGCCACAAACTCAGATCTGGGTTTATTTATTAAATATAGCTAACCTCCATACCATAATAGAGAAGATCTGGAATATATATAGCATAATGATGAGAGTGCCTGATAATGCCTTCGAAATACAATTGAAAGATGAATATATGAACTCCCAAGAGCCCTCCAAGCTGAATACAAAATGTCTCCAAGAACCAACTCGTACCCCTGCTGTGATGTATTGTCCTCTCTAGCAAAGTGCACCCTTTTTGGCTATAGGAACCCAAGAAAATTTGACCTCTATGAATCTGGCCTCTAATTTGTGAGAAATGGCTACCAATCTATGGATTTGATGAAGACTAACTCATATGAGAAGAAACCCCAGCTGTAGATGATAAATATGACCCCAAACCATAAGATCTCTCTTCACAAATGCGCCCTCCTTCAGTAAATTCTCCCTGGTACAATAACCTAACAATATGCAGAGTAAACTCTTCGTAGACTGATGAGAAAAGGCACCTAGGTGCTAGCAAAGATCTCTGAAGTGAGATCTCCTCCAAAACCAAGATCCACAAGACTCCACGAACTTCTCTCTCATGAATAATGTGCCCTAACTCTGTAGAATGACTCCAAATTTGCGCCCTGCTTCCTCATTGCTTCTGAAACTGAACTGGAACTGAACTAGAATGGTGAGGGAGGAATCTTTCACCTCCTTGGCCAAGCTTGGATCAGGATTAGAGGGATTTTTCACCTCCTTTCTGATCTCTAGGTTTTATTCAGTCAAGACCCTCAAAGCCCCCAAGTACCATGGGCTCTCTTGCTAAGAAGCTAGACATCAAAATATCAATCAACATAATGAGAGAATAGAAGCCCCTATCTCTCTTTTATACCCTTGTTCACCTTTTCTCTCCAAGTGACTTTTAATTTACTTTTAATATTTGTTCATAAAATCACTTTATTAATTATTTAACCTTTTTCCCTCTAAAAAGTGATTAATTTTCCCTTGTGGCTTCTCCAGCCATTGAAAGTCACTTTTCATCATCTTATCCTGTAGAGCTTTTCCTCCTGATTTCGATGAGCTATTACACTAAGGTGTTTCTTCACATATTTTGCCCAAAATGACATCCTTAGTGAATTTAATTAAAATATGCTCAATAATAACTCAAAATTATGGAAATCGTCGAAATGCAATGAAACCAAAGACAAGATGTGCGGAATGGATCCTGATAATGAAATATGATGAATAATGTGAGTCGGGCCCAATAAAAATCCTCAATACCTCCTGATCTCACTATCACCCTCAACTGGTTACTCTGACAGGCATCCTAATCTATAACATAAGTAAATCCAATGGGGACATTACACAACCAGACTATCTTGCTCATCAAAATGCCCGCGAAGGTGAAAAATTTTACTATAGGCACTCCTGCTAAAAGGAGGGGTAACATGTCCACAACTCCTCTAAGCTTCAAGATGGGATGTAGCCTCCTCACTAAGATGCCAAATCCACTGCTAACAGCCCACCAAACCAACTCGAAGCTCAAGTCTCAAATTTCTCTTCAAGATAGTCTTCAATGCTGCTCCAAAACTCCGAATGCTCCCACATGCTCAATGAAAGAGGTGTGAGGAAAATAGAGGGGTTGGGGGGTCTCTTTATATCAATTTTCTAGGGTTTAGAGATTAGTTTTTTTGATTAAAAAAATTGAATTTTTTAAGCTTGAGTCTACGTGGTGGGGCCTTGTACCTACTTGGCCGAGTAGGGCGGATTTGGTACTGAAGTTTGAACCAAGCCAATAGTGGAGTCAAAGCAGTCACTAGTCAACTTGGGCAAGTTGACATGGACGACTTTTAGAAACACTGGGCGAGAGTTGAGCAGTCAACACATTAATGGTTGTACACATCTAATCAGGTGACATAGTTAATCATATTACATCTAACCAAAGTAACGTCTCACTGTTAGGGATAAGGAAAGAAACATTTTGGAATGAATAGAGTGAAGAGTAAAGATCATGCAAGACTTTGGAAGAATTTATTGAATCATCTTCAAGATAGGGGATCTTGGAAGGGCTGCTTCTCAAACAAGGATAGGATTGCACAGACCTACTTAATACTCTCGCCTCCTATTTAGAAAAAGAACTAGATGCATAGTAGAGTAGGTTTACGAGAGGACATAAAGGCATGGTCTTCCAAGTTCCAGCTAAGAATAATAGAGGGAAAATTCCAAAAAACATTAATTCTTTGGTATGTGCATCTATGGGTAAAGAGGTGTATTTCACCCCCGCCTGAAGTTGAGAATCTATTTGGCTAAATGTTACCCTTACCTTATGATAGATTGACATATAGCACCTAATGCTACTGGTGAGCCTCCATCCTTCCTTCCTTTAAAATGCTTTTAATTCTTTTTGTCTAATGAAATTATATTTTATAGTAAAAATTTAAGAATATGTTTAGTTTATGATTTTTCTATGGTTCTTCCCAAACCTTTTAATGTCATGTAGAAACTATTATTGTGGATAAGTGGCAACTCTATGTCTTGAACAAGACTACTTAGCTTCAATCATTGTTGTCTTTACTAGATGGTTGTTATTATTTATAACCAGCGAAGGTTGAAACTATAATCTTCGGTGGGATTTCTTGTATCAATGATAATTAATTATTGTTTGGATCATGCTTGTGTAGGGAACACCCATGATTTTGATGGGAGATGAATATGCTCACACTCGATATGGAAATAATAATAGTTATGGTCATGATACTACCATGAACCATTTCCAATGGAATCAGGTACTGATTATCAAGATTAATTTATGTAGCTAGTCAGATATTTAGTCTATTTATTTTGACAACATTAGTTTTTGTTAATGAATCCAATAATTTTATCAAAATCAGCTACATGCAAGAAAGGAGAGTCACTTCAGGTTTTTTGCTGAGACTATTAAATTTCACCGACAACATCCTCTTTTGGGGCGTGACACATTTCTAGCCAAGGTACATTATATTAATTTTTATCCATGTCATTTCTTATAAATATGCAGTGACCTCTGTGTGTGTCAAAATGGTATATGCTTTTGTTTGAGACCTTACAGTAATCACCTTATGCATCCTCCAAACTAATGCCATATAGAGGCAAATTACTCTCCACACGATAGATTGAAAAAATTCATTAGTTCTGAAGTGTCTGACTTTCATCATGACACCCGGACCTGGACCTTCCATTTCTACCATGAGAACAAGTGAAGAACATAATAACATCATAACCCATGATGTGATTAGTTCTCAACAAGTTAGAGAATGCAAGTTGAGATAACTTTTCTTTACCTTACATTCTCATCAAGTAAGGAAAGAGATGTCTTCCATTTTCACTGTTCAGATATGTTGGGGCTTCTATTTGGTTCAACTTAGTCCTTAATGTTTTACCAAAATATGATTCTATTTACATCTGTCTTGTCTAATAGATGATTCTATTCATATAGTAAATCTCCCATCTATTAGTAACTGTGTTTCAACCATTAACCTACGACTTACATGATGCATATCTTAACCTGCATGGCACATGTTAATAGCTTGTACTCACTTAGATAGCAATAGATACAATAGAATCATGAATGTAATATTAATGTCTATCGTTATGAACATTAGATGCAGCATGAGAGGACACAAATTGAGCTATCAGTCTTAGTCTCTTAAATGCAGCCATCCAAAACTTTGTAATATTAATTTCTAAATTTATTAACATCAATATCATAGCAATTGCCTCCGATGGAATAAAATCTCAACAGGTGCCTATTTAATATAAAGAATTAGAAAAATCCAGATACACAAACTGCAGTTTCTAAGTCTAATGGGGGGATAGCAGCATAAGGACCTGT
>SNQJ01S0084889.1:0-11116 GCA_010110895.2 Picea sitchensis
AGAGAGGCGCATTCTTGGGAGAGGACTTTCTGTGTTTATTTGAGTTATCTCTTGGCATTGTATTGGCTATCTATAATAAGGAAGTTTTTGCTGGGTTTTCTTCCCCTTGAGGGTTTCCCAGGATAAATGATACGTCTCTTGTGATTGTGTATTTCTCAGTGATCCTATCTTATGCTATTGTTGTCTATTGAAATGCAAAGAACTCTAATAATAGCTTAAACCTTAACACTATTATATTAGAAAAGATGGAATCATCCCAGGCCTGCCACAAACAAAACTCAAGGTGGCAGTACCATTCCTGTTATTGGAACTGTTCTTTCTTCCTCAAATAGGGCTGCCAGCATGCCTCTGAGTCTGAAGATCTCAAAATGCCTATGCATTTTGAGGGGTAACACCACCCTTCACAGGCATACAAAACAATTCTGTGAGCATAGATAGACTAGTGCAAAAGTCAGGGGGAACGTACAACCTCTGTGAGCCTAGTCAAGCCTTGTGAGCCATGAGCAAAAGTCAAGGCATCTAGCAAAAGTTAGGATGAATATAAAATTCCTATGAGCTAGAAACAAACAATATTCTCGATATTGCAAATGATGTAAAATATGTATTGATCTAGTGAGTTGGGCGTGTAACATTATCCACCATGAAGAATTTAATTGCCTTTTAATGTTGAGTTGTAACTGAAATCTTAAGCCTAGTTCTATTTTAGAACTAAAAGTGTAATGTTGAGTTGTAGAGTGTAGAATCTAGTTCTATTTTAGAGGCTATAAAGTGTAATCTTGAGTTATGGCAGTCTTAGAATACAGGGTTCTATTTTAGAACTAAAGTGTAATCTTGAGTTGTAGCAGAAGTCTTAAGTCTAGTTCTATTTTAGAGCTAAAGTGTAATGTTGAGTTGTAACCCGAAAGTCATGAGTCTAGTTCTATTTTAGAAACAAAGTGTAATGTTGAGTTATGGCAGAAGTCTCAAGTCTGGTTTTATTTTCGAACTAAAGTATACCGATCTCAAGTCTAGTTCTATTTTGAACTAGAGTATACTGATCTCAATCCCTAGTTGAACAAAAGTATTTGAGTTATGATTAAAGCATGCAAACAAAATTTACTATTTCGAACCTCTCCTCTTCTCCTCTTCAACCTATATAAGAAAAGTTCGACCCCTCTCTTCAACACCGGTTTTGATATGTAGGTTAAAGGAGAAGCAATAGAGGAGCATATCGATGATAAAGGGGCAACATACCAAGCGTGTCAGTCTTTGGCTATATGTGATATAGAGACAACATATCAGAGGTATATTTGACAAGGTCTTTTAGGTCTTTGTCAGTCGAGAGTCATCTTAGCAAGCTCTGTAAGAGCATAACATTCTCAGGTGGACTGTAAGAGATTTTACATTATTAATGCAATAAAGGAATATCGTTTGTGGGGTTTTTCTCCCTATACATGGTTTCCCCAGGGTATATGTTGTTGATGTGCATGCTTATATCTACATAGTTATTGCTATTTGATTATGATTTAGTATTGTTGAAGTGTATTAGGCTGGAATCAAAGTGTTGAAGAAAATAAAAGATTAATCCGCATAAGAAATCAGCTCATAATTTATGATTGTGTGACATTCTCCATGATCGTTCTTTGTGGTGAGTTAGAATTGGAAGCTGTGAGAGAGAGCCCAATGTTAGGCATGGCCATGTGTGAGGTGCATGTTCTCCTCGTGTGAGAGTTGAGGTCATCCCCGGTGGTTGGGTGTTATACATGTGATGGGTCATGTTGTTCTCCTACATTAGTGAGAGTTGAGTCGATCTTGTTACTCGGATGATTCTCTTGTGGACTTAGTTGAGATAGAGATTTGTTGAATATGGCGTCCCTATGGTGACAGTGGGCCCGTGTCCTTTAATTTGAGAGCACTAGTGGGCGTTTGGATCCCACTTGATATATTGTCCAAGTGTAAGATTTACTTGTAACCCTAATTATGATGTAAAGGTGCAAGTCGGCCCCTCATATGTGAAAGATAATTAATTTTGTTGTTATAATTAATTGAAATTTTACATTCATTAGTCGACTACTGTTAGCTGTGACGAGGGCTACCTTACAAGCATGTCAGGTCTTGTATAAATAAAGGTGATTTCCCCCATTGAGAAAACCTTCCTTGTCTTTTGGAAATTCAGGACCTACCTTTAAAAGGTTGATCGCACCTCTTAGTATGAAGTTTCTGTTGTGAAGCCCTCTTGTGTGCGTTAGGGTTTTATGGTTGGGATCTTCTCTTGAGAATATAGCAAAGGATTGTTGGGAGTTTCTTCCCTTGAGTAGAAGGGTTTCCCGGGATATTTCTTGTGTTCTTGTGCATGGTAATTCTTCTTGTGATCTTGGTGTGCTGTACTTGTGTATGGTGTAGGCTGCATTTGTTTATGGTTCAAATGCAGCATACTAAATGAAATAAACCTCATGCTTGAGCCTAGCATAGTGAAAATTCAGCATGGTTTCCAGCATAGGTCTTGAAGAAGCCATTGCAAAATCCTTCAACTTTCATGATCCTCTCACTTTTACTTGAGGCAGTATGACCTCCTAAGGGTTTTCGAGGAAAAAGGTATGGCCCTCCTTTTTGGTTGTTCCTTCCCTTTCCACTAAAAGCGGGGCTAAAAATAACATAAGATTAATAAACCTCCTTAGCACCTCAACAACCTTTAGATTGCAATTAGAATTTTGGATTTTGGCCTAAGTTTCGGGGTTCGCATTTCTTCATAATTTCGGTTTTAGGGTTTCTGCGGCCCATTGAAGGAGTTTTCAAGCTTACAGGATGGTTCTTTTGACTTTCAAAGGCTTATTGTTGGACTTATGACTGTCAACAATAAGCCTTGAAGGTCATAAGTCCAACGAAAACTATGGTTGCTAACCTAGCCTAGTTGCTAAGGGTTTGTGGAAGAATCATGATGCATGAGGAACATAACCTTAGTGGAAGATAGGCTTGATAGATCAAACAACTTCAGCTTCTGGAAGTCAAGACTTCAAATCAACCTTGAAGAGGATGACCCACCTATTGAGAATTAATGATACAAAAGGCTTTGAGAGACAACCAGAGTGTTGAAGAAGAAGAATGGAAGAAAGATGATGTCAAGGCAGGAAGATAATCATCTACTTTCAGTGGGGAATCATCTCCCTACCTCATTATTGCAAACCTACAAAGACAGCACAAGTGAGATGTATGAAACATTGAAGAATATGTTTGAGAGTATGACACCCTCAGAGCTCTCACATTGAAGGGCCAGCTTCAAAATATCAAGATGACAAAAGGCAACACCGTTGCTATCTTCTTCATGAATATTTCAGAGATTAGAGATCAACTAGATGCCATTGGAGAAATCATATCGAGACATAGAACTTGTCTTAACCACTCTCAATGCTCTTCCAAGACATTGAGAACTTTTCTTCAAAGTATCAATGGTAGAAAAAAAACTACCTACTTTTGATCATCTATAGACCTCTTGTACGAGAATGAGACTTATAGTTAGAGGAGTGGAAGACTCCCTTCACGATCACAATCATGCTCTTGCCTTTCATACAAAGAAAGGAGGAAGAAATAAAAGCTTGATCCAAAAGATTCAAAGATGAGAAGACTTCATCGGCTTCAGGGTATGATCATAGAAAGACAAATCAAAGATCCAATTTTTCAGATGTGACAGGTATGGAGACGCTTTGAGAGAGATTGTCTTACCAGGAAGAGTGGAAGACAACATGCCTCCACCGCTGACATTGAACCAAACCCACCTCAGAGGAGATGAGAACATGAAAGATGGGGCTTTCTAACTTCTTACGAGGCTTTCGAGGGAGGACCAAAAGCAAGATTGAGCATGACTGTAGTCTAGGGTAAGTTTTTGTACTACATTCTGCCTTGTTGATTTCATCATCACCTTGTAGTTGCTTGTATTTTGATAATGAAGGGTATCACAGTATGAGAACCCTCATGACTTGGACCATTATCCTGTGCGAGAATTCCAAATTTCTTGGTTGGTTATTATCTAAGTCATGAAGGCCATTTTAGTTAATACGTATCTCGTGAGGCCATCTTGGATTACATTATCTGAATGCGAGCCAACAAAGTCTTAGCAAGAAATGATGAGGACCTGAGAAGACATGGGTTGTCTCTAGGATAGCAACACATGAAAAGGATGATGTCACAATTCCTCCAGGACATATGTTTATCCTTATGACTTCAGAGGGAGTCATGACTTCAGAGGGAGTCATGACTAGAGAATTAAAACTATTTGAGAAAGGAAAGATAAATTACTCTCCCCCTTCCAACGATTCGAGGAGGAGACATATTGATCAGTCGATCTAGTTGATCGGTTGAGTAGTTGCTCGAGTTGATGTTCTCAAAGACATTGCAATAGGCCAGAAAATGACTACATGGGCTCCACAAACTTTGGAGGCAGAGGGACATGTACAACTCCTAGCAGAGTACATTCCAGAGAGCAAGAAACCAAAAGAGATTTTCTAGCTTCTTTTCAACCATGAGCCACATCATTGATATCAATCCTTCTTGTCATGGAGAAACAACAGGTCCGGCAGGTAACCAATATGCCATGACATAAGCGTATCAATCCATCATGAAGAATGATGTGTGGGATGTTTTCCCAAGACCGAGAAGGGATGTTTGTAGTGACTTCCAAGTGATCTATAAGATCAAGTCTGAGTTGATGGAAGTGTCTAGAAGTACAAAGTGAGATTTGTAGCGAGGAGGATTCTCCTGGTGGAGATTGATTGGGAGACATTTGCTCCAATAGCGGAAGCCTTCTAGTCAGTATATCATTGCACTATTTGCATCTATGGGTTAAAACTACATCGAGGATGGATGTAAAAGATAACCTTTGAATGGTGAATTGAGGGAAGAAGTTTACATCCCAATGACAGAGGGATTCATGATAGACGACGAGAAAAATCATGTGTGCGGGTTGAAGAAAGCCATGTATGGACTAAAGCATGCACCTCATGCTTGATGCGAGAAAGATGGATGGATTCTTGATGAGTTTGGGCTTCAACAAAAGTGTTGATCTAAACCTATATTATCACATTATTTGGTGGCGAGTGCGATCTTGGTCGTTGAATACTTATTCCTCCATAGGTTGAAAAGACTTATTAAGCACGAATGAAAACAAGCATTGAATTCTAAATTCTAGATGATGGATCTGGGTATGATGCACTATTGCTTGGGACTAGAAGTATGGCGGAGGGTGATGAGATTTTCCTAAGTCAAGGAAAATATACAATGGAGATATTAAAAAAAGTTTGGTATGATAGAATGCAAATCCATGCCCACATCGATAGTGATGGATCCCGAAGAAAATGAGCAGGCTTCTTTTGATTCAGGCGAGATTGGTCCACATTTGTACTGACAAATGATTGGATCATTGATGTATCTGGTGCTAACCGGACACGATATTATATTCTATCACATTGAATATACTTGGATTCATGAATGGTAGGAACAAACTCAACTGGATAAGCGTGAAGCATGTGTTGAGATATCTACAAGGCTTACGGTTGGATGGCACGAGATATGCCTCGTGTAAACACTGAATTGGGGATATCTTAGATGCGAGATTAGTAGAGGCGTAGTGGACTAGAAAGAGCATCACGGTTGTTATTTTACCTTAGAGATTACTGCCATGGTTTCTTGGTACGGCAGGAAACAAATATAGCTTTGAGTCGCATAGCGTAGTATATAGTGTTTAGTGATCACGCAAAGCGGTGTGAAAACTGCAAGCTCCTTACATATTTCTTTGATCATGAGATGGATTCTACCAATTGTTATTCCTTTGGCGATAACCAGAGCTATGCGAAGCTCTCTGAGAATCCTATGTTTCATAATCATCAAACACATTGAGATCAAAATACCATTATATCAGAGGGCATGTGGTGTGAGGAAGCGTGCATATTCCAATACCTTTCTACAAGCTGAAACTGATTGCGGATATCTTCATGACGGTGCCGGAATGAAAGTTCAAGCCTTACATTGAGAGACGGCGATGGAGAATACCTCTAAGCAGGAAAGTGTTGATGATTACAGCGTTGTGTGACATTCTGGGATCGTTCTCTTCTGTGTTGAGTTAGAATTGACACAATGAGAGAAACCCGGAGCATGCTCATGTGATGAGGGTGCATGCGTTCTCCTCTGTGTGAGAGTTGGTCGTCCCCTAGTGGTTAGGTGTGCCCATGTGATGGGTATGTCGTTCTCCTCTATGTGAGTTGAGTGGAGTGTGGTACTCGAGATGATTCTCATGTGGACTTAATGAGATAGAGATGCGGTGAGTATGTCCTTGTGGTACGAACGCAGTGGGCGTGTTGATCCTTGCTATATTGTCTAAGTGTAAAGGATTTACTTGTAACACTAATTATGATGTAAAGGGTACAGTTATTTACCATATGTGAAAGATATTAATGTTTATTGTACCATTAGTATATTTCCGGGATTCAATGAATTGACCCCTCTTTTGTAATAGACACACCTTTTCTTTGTGTCCATTCTTGTATAAATAGAGGTGGTTTCCCCATTGAGGAAAGACACACTTCACTTGTCATTTGGAAATTTCAGACCTACCTTTAAGGTTGAAGTGTACACCTCTCTTGGGCACAAGTTTCAAGGTTAATGAAGCACCCTCTTGTGTGCATTAGGGTTTTATGGTTGGGGATCTCTTGAGAATATAGCAAAGGATTGTAGGTTTCTTCCTTGAGTAGAAGGGTTTCCCATATGATATTTCTTGTGTTCTTGTGCATGGTAATTCTTCTTGTGATCTTGGTTATTGAAAGAATTGTGTATGGTCTAGCTGCGTTTGTTTATGGTTCAAGTACATGCTAAATGAAATAAACCTCATGTCTTTGAGCCTAGCATAGTGAAAATTCAACATTGATGTGGTAAATTGGCACATGGTGGTTTGACATCTTCTACAAGGGTGCACTTGTTGAGAAGGATGGGTGTGTGGGACATATGGAGTGACCACCTTGGAGAAGGTCATTACACACTTAGAGGTTGAGCTTGGAGCCCTAGGAGCATTAGAGCTACCTTGCACATATGTTGAGGAGCCCTTGTTGGAGGATGAACCATCTTGATTAGAGGAGTGCTTCACATGTGGACACCTAAACTTGGAGGGTGCACAACTTTATTGTGTCATGTGGCATTCATGCTTAGTGTAGCTCTCACTTGGGGCTTTGTTGTTGACTTGGCTTAGGATTCACTTGTGAACTGATTCATGTATTATTGGTGGCCTCCACCTAATCATATATAAAGGAAGGAGAGTATTTTTGTCATGACTTGCATTGTGTTTTAGAGATGTGATAGTTGGTGTGATGCTAGCTATTGGAGGATCTGGAAAGAACAATTATTTACTCTTGTAACAAGTATAGTTCTTGTGAGAGCCATGCGCTAGGGTTCTTTGGCTTGTGTGATGCAAACGAGGTAAAACTTATTTGAGATGCAAGTGTGGATCTAAGGGTTGGATAGTTGGTGTGATGCTAGCTTGTTGTTGAAGGCTCTTAGAGAGGCTAGTATAGCTTGGTAAGATGTTTTGGTAAGCCTTGTTGCTGGTTAACAACTTTATTGTGTCATGTGGCATTCATGCTTAGTGTAGCTCTCCACCTGGGGCTTTGTTGTTGACTTAGCTTAGGATTCACTTGTGAACTGATTCATGTATTATTGGTGGCCTCCACCTAATCATATATAAAGGAAGGAGAGTATTTTTGTCATGACTTGCATTGTGTTTTAGAGATGTGATAGTTGGTGTGATGCTATCTATTGGGGAATTTTGGAAGAACAATTATTTACTCTTGTAACAAGTATAGTTCTTGTGAGAGCCATGCGCTAGGGTTCTTTGGCTTGTGTGATGCAAGTGAAGGGTAAAACTTGTGAGATGCAAGTGTGGATCTAAGGGTTGGATAGTTGGTGTGATGCTAGCTTGTTGTTGAGCTCTTAGAGAGGCTAGTATAGCTTGGTAAGATGTTTTGGTAAGCCTTGTTGCTGGTTAGGGTTTGTAATAATTGTGGATGCCCTAGATAGGGTTTGGGAAGCTTTGTAAAACTCCTTGCTTGGTATAAAGTGGGATGATTTGATGTACCTGCTTTGGCAAAATTGAGATATTGTACTTTATCTTCATATTGTGACCATATGGAGTTGTACCATTGCTGTCCTCAATTCTCTTATTGCAGATTTGATTTTCAGATCTAGTTTTCATGTGTTTTGAGCAAGTTTCATGGTTGTTTTGATATGTTAATTTATTGGGCAACAATGTTGAAATGTTGAGTGATTTGGCATGCCTTAGATGAAATTTCAAATCTGAAATTTTCTGTTATATTTCTGCTGTTAATGAATGTAATTTTCATATCCGCATATTTGATTAGATTATGCCCTAAGGGTTGTTGTATTGATCTAGTGTTAAAGTATTTTGTGGTGATTATTTACTTGAACTTGCCTAGACTTAATGGTGGACAGATTTGAGATATTTGTAGGCGTATTTCCAAATATTTCAGTTCGGTCCTAACACTAAAAGTTCCATGTGGTGAATCCGTGACCTCATTGAAGTGAGGTGAAATTTCTGAATTGGGTAAGGTTCAAATTTCTTGGTGAAGATGGCATTGTTCACAAAATTTTTACATGGTATTAGAGCTTGTTTAGCTGAGATTTCTCTTTTGTTGAGAAGGAATTGGATATTTTAACGCATATGAAACCCTAGCTTCATTAGCTAAAGCCGATTTGTGCTTGGGATAAGCACTTGTACCCAAGAAGGGTTTGTTGGGTTGATGCCCTAGTTGCTTCAAGGATTGGAGTGGTGTTTTCACTTGGAATAGGTGACGATGTACTTGATTTGTTGGCTGATTTTTTATTCGAGGCGTGCTTTAGGATTTGCAGGGATGACTAATCTTGGTCTTTAGAGAGTGTTTTGTTAGAAGGTACTTCCAACTCCACTCCTTGGAAATATAGATTGCAAATGCCATTGGAGGAAGTTGATCTTTGGGTGTTTGTTTAGAACAAGATTTCCGTTTCTGTCAATCTAACTCATTTGGCCCATTATTAGAAGAAAGAGGCCAAGGCAAAGCAAATGATTCTTGATTCGGTAAAGGATTATTTGAATCCTCACATTGCAAAGAAGAAGACAACTAAAGAGATGCATGATGCTTTGATAATGTTGTATTAGATTGTGAATATTTCTTGCAAGATGTACTTGATGTGACACGGATATCATGGCTAGGTACTTGATGAAGATCTTAGAGTTGAGAGATCAGTTGGTTTCCATAGGGGTGAAGGATGAAGATGAGGAGTTGGTACCCACTGCTTTGGATGGATTTTCTCCATTTTGGAAACCCTTTGTCGAGGGTATTTGTGCTTGTGAGAATATGCCCTCATTTAGAAAGCTTTGGAATGGCTTTGTGCAGGAAGAGATAAGGTTAGAATCTAGTTTAGCAAAGGAAGATGAAGTACATGACCTTGTTTGTCAGGAGGATGAGGAAGGGAGGCAAGAAAGGACCCATGAAGGGTAAGAAAGATAAGTCTTCAAACCAAGGTAAGAAGGATTAAAGTCATGCAAAATGTTTCAGGTGTCAACATAAATGACACTATCTCGCCAATGTTTAGAGAACAAGAAAGGGAAAGCCACGCAACAATAGAAATAAATTGCAGCTAGTGCAGAGACTATTATCAAAGTTGATGAGTTAGCATCCAAGCTTGAGACTACCTTCTCCATGGTCTCTTGTTTATCTACCAACACTATGTCTGTTGTTGGATGGTATATGGATACCAGACCATTGAGACATACGAGTTATGACAGGAAGATCTTCAACAAGTTTTGAGAACAAGAGGGAGGAATATGATTGGAGTTGGGTGACGATGTCCTATGGAGGGATTGGGGTCCATATCTTTCCGAATGCCTTCAAGTGATGTTTTGTTTGTTGCTGGTTTGACGACGAACCTTCTTTGAGTTCCTTGTATGATATATTTACATTGGATAGTTGCTTTTTAGGATCAACAATGCATTATCAGTGATTGTAGTCTATCAAGTTTGAGGACTTTGGCTAGAGGTGTGCAGGATGGTGGCCTTTATAGTTTACTTATTGATCATGTGGCCTTAGTGCAGGACAACGAGAAGCTGGGTGGGCCTCCTAGTTTTGAGGAATTGTATGCATAGAAGGATTGATAGAATGCCATGATGGAGGATTATAACTCCATCCTAAAAAATGATGTTTGGGAGATTGTACGAGACTTGGGGGGAATCAATGATCGATTCTAGATGGTTGTACAAGATCAAACATGATGTTGATGGGAGTATTAAAAAGTACAAGGTTAGGTTTATTGCCAGAGGGTTCTCTCATAAAAAAGGAGTCAATTATGATGAGACTTTAGGTGTGCATGATGGTAGCCTTTATAGGTTACTTATTGATCATGTGGCCTTAGTGCAGGACAATGAAAAGCTAGGTGGACCTTCTAGTTTTGAGGAAGTGTATGCATAGAAGGATTGGTAGGATGCCATGATGGAGAATTATAACTCCATCATAAAAAATGATGTTTGGGAGATTGTACGAGACTTGGGGGGAATCAGTGATTGATTCTAGATGGTTGTACAAGATCAAACATGATGTTGATGAGAGTATTAAAAAGTACAAGGTTAGGTTTATTACTAGAGTGTTCTCTCATAAAAAGGGAGTCAATTATGGTGAGACTTCTGCTCCAGTGGTTAAGTATACTTCTATCCAGACCATTCTTGCATTACCTACATGCTATGGTTGGTCTTTGTATCAGATGGATGTAAAGACAACATTCTTGATGCAAGATACCAGATCTAATAAATACACAGAACATAAATAAAATGCTAGGAATGGCAGAATAACAGTAATATAACCAGCATAATCATCCACAATAACACAGAAATAATATGAGAACAACCACTGAAATAACACTTTGATTCAGAAAGGAATGTTCACAAGCCTCTTCGAGGGGGCAACCTTCATTCGAGCAACGCTCTGTTACAATAATCTCCAAGCTAGGGTTTTCATACCCTCGACCCTTATTTATACTAAATATGTCTATTAAGAGAAGCATCTAGAGGAAGATCCTTCTAGAAGTGGAAGCTTCTATTAGGTCTTCTTAC
>SNQJ01S0084890.1:0-33726 GCA_010110895.2 Picea sitchensis
GGTACATGGTTGGATGCACTTGTTTATGGTACAGGTTGATTACAGGTTGTTTGTCACAGGTTGGTGCATGGTTGATGCACTTGTTTATGTTGACTGATTGATATCTATTGAGGATTGTTGCCTCATCTCAGTTGGTGCTGAGAATGTAAGACAAGTCTTGCATATAGATATGGTGCTCTTGTAGAGTTGTACTCTATTAAGTTGTTGCTGAAAAACCCCCGGATTGAAGTCCATAATAAAAAGAAAAATTGTACATACATCTTGTGTTCTTTGTGTTCCTTGTGGAGATGATTTGTTGATGATATGGTGTTGATATATGTTGTTGATATGTATTCACATCTAACTGATTATAAATGACAGCAATGAGTAATGAGAAAATGTTGAATGTTAACTAAGGATTTTTTGTGTAAGAGAGAAGTTTTGGGAAAAAGATCCCCACACTCATTCACCCCCCCCCTCTAAGTGTGGTAGGTGTGTCCAACACAATGAAGTGTGTGTAAGGTTTGATTTTCTGCGTTAAAACTAAAAAATCAATGAGCTGTTTTGTCTTGGATAGCATGTGAAAGCGGTCCAAAACAGTGAGAAAATCGATCTTATACGCTTAGAGGGAACTTGTAGGGTTAGCACAATGAATATAGACTAGAAAGAAGATGAAAACTATTCAAAATGATCGAAATTAACCATGATAAACAGTCGGAAAATGACATATCAAATTACAAATTTACCATAATATCGCCAAGAAAAGAGGTTTGAATGAAAAACACACACTTCTTTATTGATAAAGCTTCCAAGAGAGATGATTTCACCACACTTGACAAGCCTACAACCTATACAATGACTACAAGCCTACAACCGATACAATGACTACTTTGCTCAAAGATGAGCCACTAGACTAGAGAAAGAAATAAGAGAATGAGAGAGACACTATGCTGCTACTGCAAGAACCCCCCATAACTCATAACGACCATCCAATATATAGATCCAAGGAGATGCATAGGTGGCTAAGAAAGGAAAATATAAACACATGGGAGTAAACTAGAAGTGAGAGGATACATGTGCCTATGTGAGAAAAGCACATGTGGGAGGGAGAATATGCGCACTATGGTATAGAGTAAAAGAGCATGGGTTTGGGAGTATGATAGGAATAGGAAAATAGAAGTTTAGGAAAAATAGGAGGATAAGGCCAGGGAATAGGCCTAAGATAATAGATAGTGGAATGAGTGTTATGTGAGGAAATAGATGGGTAGATGCGCATGCTAAGTGGAGGTCGAGTTAAGTGTAAGAGTAAGTGTGCATGGGAGTTACGCACATGCATGAGGGTAATCAGGGGGAGTATGAGAACAAGTTAGCGCATGAAGTGAGGGTAACACAAGTGAGATGGATGATAGAGAGTGCATGAGTGGGAGGAAGGGTAATAGTGTGCACATCCATGTGAGGAGGAGATGACGTAAGGGATCATACGAGTATGGAATATGGCGTGAAGGAGTTAGCTATGCACACATGTAGGTAAGTATGCGCATGCATGGGAGACGTAAAGGAGGATGCATGTGATAAGGGAAATGGTGTGGAGAAGAAGAATACAAATGGGTTATTTAAACCATATACTTTTTAACAAAAGTGTGAGCATAAGGCATAGAAGGAAGGGGGTACGTATGTTTGCATGGGGAGTTAAAAAGGGGGCACAACTTTAATAACTAACTAATTGAAACAAACCAGAGAGCTCTTCAACTCCTTCACCGATATAAAAATTCAACACATCTCCAGGGTACACAACTCCGAAGCCGATGCACTTTCCAAGAGGGCCCTTGGAGTCGACAGAGGCAAGCTCTCGGTCTTCCATTGTGAAAATGGGAAAGAGAGTTATATTTACACCATCATCATTTTCTGATTGCTACTGGAACTGTATTTTGCCAGCCTGTTATTTATTGGATTTACATTTTCTGTCAGTTACAGCTAGGGGGGTCTTTATGTACTGGTGTGACCCGTTATTGCTCCTGCGATCTTTCTGGACATTGAGAATCCAATTCTCTCTTTTGAATACTGCCGAGAGTCCCTCGGCGCGCTATTTGCAATTGTAAAATTTTTTATACTCTATATAGAAATGAGAAAAATTTCTTCGTGGAAAAAACTAACTAATTGAAAGGGGGACAAAACCCTTTCAACTAATTAATATAATGAAGGGATAACGGTAGTAAAGGTGGGACAGGAATTAGTAGATGGGGACACATTAATTATTTAATGTGTTAATTAATTTAAAAGGGGAGATTTTTTAAAGGGGGACAAAAACTTTTCTTTTATTAATAGGTGGAGACACTTTAAAGTAATCAAAATAAAGTTATTTTTAAATAATTAATTTAAAGTGGGTAAGGTAAATGGGTCTTAGAAATTGGGTATTTGAGTTAGGAAAAATGAATGGTAAGTATGAGTGGACGGGGTTAGGAAAAAGGGTAAATAAATAATTAATTAATTAAAGGGGTTAGATGAATAGGTTAGGATAAAGGTGAGTGAGGGTACAGTGGAAAGGGGAAGTGGGTTTAGGATTAGGATAAGCTAAGATAGGATAAAGGGATCTGGGTTTAGGATTATGATAGAATTAAAGGGAAATGGGTTTTAGGGACAATGTACGGAAAGTAGTTTTATGACGGCTGCAGAAGAATTATCGAGAAAAGATAGTCTAATTGGCTAAACTTTCTCTATGGAAGTTCTACCCCATGCGCCCTTGGTCAAATAATTTCACGTAGATGTTGCATCTCACTAAAACTCATCTACATGTCGAAATTTGATATCACCACTTGTCATTGTTGGAGATGACTTGACTTGCTAAATATAGCAACTGCTAAAAATATCCATCCGGTCCCAAAATTTTGAAAATTGTCAAAACTGATCCAAACTTTCCACAAATGCTCAGCATGACTGGGTGAGCACCATCATGTGTCTACTGCTAAAAATAGACACTGCTAAAATATACACTGTCTGAAAGCCCTTGAATTTATACTCATTGATCTCGTCTTCCTGCAAGGGATCCAAATATGCAGTCAAACCCAGCATGCGAGCCCTGGTGCTCGACCTGCTAAAAATAAAAATCTGGGTGATATCATCTGGAAAAAGTTTCAAATACCTTTGGATGCCTCAAGGATCAATACCACACTCTCATAATCTGAATCTGGGGCCTGAATCATAACTTGCCAAAAATAACAAGTTCCTGCATGTCTTCCGGAAAAATTTCAACGGGCCTAGAATCCTGCAAGGACTCATACTGTATGCTCTGAACTACCCCAAACTGTTAGGAGACCCACTCAAACCGTGCCTCCTAAAAAGTAGCAACACCTATATACATCTCTCTCTCACAAATGCATGGAAACCAAGTAGACTGTGACTCTTGAACTAGGAAACCCTGTACTGATCATGTACTTGCCTCGTGTGTGAAACAACCTCCTCCTCAACATAAGTACTAAAATCCATGGAAAAATCTCAGTATTCCAACCAAAGTGTTGCATGTTGGCTCTTAACCCTCAAGACTTTCAAGGGTGAAAATCTAGGGGTTAACAGGACCATTATTTGTCTCATGATAGTTTGTAAACCAATATTTGTTACAAGACATATGTATGGAGGCCCCAAAATCCACAAACCATGCATTTATATCATCAATTTCAACAGGCAAGGAAGCATCAGAGATAAATAGTTTTAAATTATTGAAATTGTCATTCATTACGTCTCCACCATCAAAAAAATGACCATTATGTCGTTTATTTATGTGTTTAGATTCATCATTCCTCCTCTTAAAACAATCTCTAGAGTAGTGTCCAGGCTTACCACAGTAAGAACATGCATCATTTCTTTTGACATTAGCATCAAATTTTGAAGGTGTCATAACTTGTGATTTTGAGTAAGACGTCTTTCCATATGAAGTCTTTCTGTATGACATTTTTCCATATGATGTCTTTCGTCCCTTGTTTTTCTCCCAAGGCTTTCCTCTGAAGGATGGTTTCCCCCTTACCATCAATGCAAGGTCCGAGATTTGTGGCTTAAGATTCTTTCATATTTCTTCCTCCTGCATCAATATACCTAACATTTCTTCAAATGTAGGAGCCTTTTCTCTTGCTGCAAGACCTGTGATGAACATCTGGTATTCTTCTAATGCCATTTAGGGTTATAGTGATTAAATCAGTATTAGACACTTTTTCACCTATATTTCCAAGTTTGTCTCTAGTGTCTTTAATTCTTGAAATAAAGTCACTAACACTTTCATTCATCTCCATTTTAACATAAAGAAGCTTACTATTCAAGGATAGAATCTAGTTTGTATTCTTTGACTCGTACAGATCCTTCAAAGTTGTCCATGTCTCCTTGGATGTTGAGCAGTCTTTGATGTGAGGAATGAGATTGTCCTTTACATACATTCTTAGTAACACCTTCGCTTTAGTCTCACGCTTCTCCCAATCTGAATCATTGCAGATGTAGCTATGGTGGGATCAGGCTTGGCTTCATCACTGGATGCAATGGTCTAGACATTGTAACCCTCCATCAATGTGTGCATCTTAAATTTCTAATTCATGTAATTTGTGCCATCCAATTTAGTTGCATCATTTACGTATGATTCTGCCAAGGAGTTAGCCATTTTAATCAAATTTCAAAATATCAATTTCCTGCACTTGTTGCTCCACACTAAATGGGCCATAAATAATTTAAATTGCAAAGAAAAAAATTAGGGTATACTCCAGAATATTCAGGCTCAGTTTAATGAAGGAGGTCGCTCCAGATCGTCGATTGGTGAGACACACATCAACTCAACAAGACGCACCAAATCAACAAGGCACACACAGTTGGCAATGTGTGGTAGAAGTCGAGAGCCGAGTGGTTTTTTAGAAACACACAACTTAGAAACTTCTCCATTATTCTAACAATGCTTGCAGCAAGGTTCCATCAAAAAAGGGTTCTTATCAGAATCTGACAGTCCAACATAGAACACAGATTTAGCTTATAGTTGTCCAGTACAAACAGATTCAAGTACACTATTTCAAAAAAGTATCGGACAATGCAAAATATACAGTAAGTGCCTAATACCCTGATAGTCTTAAAATACATGTAAACTTAGCCAAAAGAATATTTAAGGTGGTTTAATTAGCTACTTCTTTGTCAGACTCCAAGACCTGCACATTTAGATCAGGAATCTGATGCACTCACTGATCCAAGAATTTTCCAAAATTTGAATTCACAAAGAGTATTTGATTTAAGATTCCAACTTGCTGTCCTGGAGATATATTGGTTATAGTTTTGCGATGAGCCACACATTCATATTCCACTGCTCTAATGTGTTGCCTCTGCTGCACGAGAATCCCCATTATGATCTCCAACTGAGCTAATATATTGGTGTCCGGTGCTTGAATTTTCCTTGAGACATTCTGAATTGAGTGGTTGTTGCCCTCAATTAACCCCACATTCCTCCTTAACACTTGATGGATCTCCTGAAGTTCACAAGATTCCATTCACAGTTGACTGAGTACCATACCATGAGAATGAGAGAAACATAGAGTAGAATCCAAGCTACCAAACTTAAGGGAGAAAGTAAGCGCTTTGGAGCCTGATATTAACAAAAAGCCAAATCAGACTAAGAATTCTCACTGGATTTAAAACTGAAAACCACTGTCTCAATTACAGAGGAATGAACCTGAACAGACAAAAGCCACCCACAACACCGAAAAACCACTTGATTGCCTCCATAATTGATAAGGAGAACTGCCCTAGAGTCCAGAAACAACCAAATCTTCGTTGAGGAATCTAAGCAGCCATAACCAGGAAAGTAATGATCTGAACAAAGGATAATAAACCTGTAAAGAAAATTCCTCCCCAAGAACTTTCCAAATTGCAGAAGAAAAAATGGGTCGAACATCCACTTATCCAAAGATCCTGTAGGAAAGAAACACCACTCCAAGAGCCCAAATACCAAACAGAGAGCCACCAACCATAACCACAACCTGAAATGATTGAAACACCGCACAAAATAATCCATTGCCCGAGCCTTAATCCCACCTTGGTGCTGGCGGATTCAGAGTGTTGATTCATAATTAATAATTGTGCATGAGAGCCTATGTGAGTCGACGTATATCATCCTTTAATGAGAGCCTATGTGAGTCGACATATATCATTGTTATGGGATTGGTTGGTGGTAAATTTTGTAATTAATAATAATAATCTCTTATTAGTCCCTATCTTAGGCATAGAGGGACTATAGCAATCGATAATTCGTTGACCTGGTATTAGTTTGTCCTTTGACCACAAATATTTTCATAATATCTAATGTTGGAACTAGGAAACAAAAAACATTGATTTTTATATAATAAAAAGTACCATATATGTCATGATCTGATTGGATAACAGATTGGAGGTCTTATTGCCAGCTTTGTTATTCCCAATGTTTATATGTTAACATATCCAAACTTTTTGATCGTATACGGTCTTTTTGAATCATATATTTTTTTATGAATTGTCTGAAGGTGAATTAATGCTAGCATTAGTTCGAATGTTTGTCTTAGCATTTTCTGCTAGCTAAAATTATCTCAATGTATGATATGCTAGCGTATCCAAGGTTTGTGTATTTATTATTATTATTAAGTACTTAACGTAAGCAAAGCCTGCCACACACATTTTTTCTTAAATGTTTACACAGCGCGAGGCCCTTGGACGGCTCTGACAACCTTAAATGTTTCTGACAACCTTAAATGTTTACCTAACAAGCCTCATAGCCTTAAATTTTTACTTAACATGTATATCATGGAACAGGTCGGACATGAAAAATAAAAATAAATTTGGAATTTTGGAATTTTGATTTTATTTATGATAATAAACGTGAAATTTATTTTTATTTTTCATTTTTCATGTCCTTGTCCCGCGATATACATTTTTCACCCAACACTTACGTTATATACATTTTGCACCCAACAATTACGGAGTCACGGGTTCACATTTTTCATTTTCCATGTCTATTGTGTTTCGTGATATATATTTTGCACCCAACACTTCCGTCATATACATTTTGCACCCAACAATTCCTTCATATACATGAGAGTGAGTAATTTATAGAATATTATAACATTGTATCAAAATTTATAGTAATTTATATAATGCTATAACACTTTTTACTTAATGAATAGTATAAACAATTATTTAAATTTTATTCAATCTTATTTTTAAGGTTTTTAAATGTAAATTTGGAATTTTGATATTGTTTATGATAATAAAGGTGAAATTTATTTTTAATTTTCATTTTTCGTGTCCAACTTGTTCCATGATATACATTTTGCACCCAACACTTCCGCCATATACATTTTGCACCCAACAATTACGAAGTCCCGGGTTCACGGAGTAGCGGGTTCACATTTTTCATTTTTAATGTCCAACTTGTTCTGTGATATAGATTTTGCACCCCACACTTCTGTCATATACATTTTGCACCCAACAATTCCGTCATATACATGAAACTCAGTAATTTATAGAATATTATAACATTCTATCAAGATTTATAGTAATTTGGAATTTTGAAATTTTGATTTTGTTTATGATAATAAAAATGAAATTTATTTTTAATTTTCATTTTTCATGTCCAACTTGTTCCGTGATATACATTTTGCACCCTACACTTCCATCATATACATTTTGCACCCAACAATTACCAAGTTGCGGGGTCACATTTTTCATTTTTCATGTCCAACCTATTCCGTGATATACATTTTGCACCCAACACTTCCGTCATATACATTGTGCACTCAACAATTTGTCATATACATGAGACTGAGTAATTTATAGAATATTATAACACTGTATCAAGATTTATAGTAATTTATATAATGCTATAACAATTTTTACTTAATGAATAGTATAAACAATTATTTAAATTTTATTCAATATTATTTTTAAAGTTTTTAGATATAAATTTGGAATTTTGATTTTGTTTATGATATTAAAAGTGAAATTTATTTTTATTTTTTATTTTTCATGTCCATCTTGTTTTGTGATATACTTTTTGCACCCAATACTTCTGCCATATACATTTTGTAACCAACAATTACAGAGTTGTGGGTTGACGGAGTAGCGGGTTTACATGTTTCATTTTTCATGTCGAGCGTGTTCCGTGATATACATTTTGCACCCAACACTTCAGTAATATACATTTTGCACCTAACAATTCCGCCATATACATGAGACTGAGTAATTTATAGAATATTATAACATTGTATCAAGATTTATAGTAATTTATATAATGCTATAACACTTTTTACTTAATGAATAGTATAAACAAATTTTTAAATTTTATTCAATATTATTTTTAACGTTTTTAAATGTAAATTTGAAATTTTGGAATTTTGATTTTGTTTATGATAATAAAGTTGAAATTTATTTTTAATTTTCATTTTTACATTGTACCAAGATTTATATGTAAATTTGAAATTTTAGAATTTTGATTTTGTTTATGATAATAAATGTGAAATTTATTTTTATTTTTCATTTTTCATGTCCAGCTTGTTTCCTGATATACTTTTTGCACCCAACACTTCTGCCATATACATTTTGCACCCAACAATTACAGAGTAGCGGGTTTGCGGAGTCGGGGGTTCACATGTTTCATTTTTCATATCCATGGTGTTCTGTGATATACATTTTGCACCCAACACTTCCCTCATATACATTTTGCACCCAATAATTCCATCATATACATAAGATTGAGTAATTTATAGAATATTATAACATTGTACCAAGATTTATAGTATTTATATAATGTTATAACACTTTTTACTTAATGAATAGTATAAACAAATATTTAAATTTTATTAGATATTATTTTTAACGTTTTTAAATGTAAATTTAGAATTTTGATTTTGTTTATGATAATAAAGGTGAAATTTATTTTTAATTTTCATTTTTCATGTCTAGCTTGTTCCGTGATATACATTTTGCACCCTACACTTCCGTCATATACATTTTGCACCCAACAATTATGGAGTCACTAGTTCACATTTTTCATTTTTTATGTCCAACTTGTTCAGTGATATACATTTTGCACCCAACACTTCCGTCATATACATTGTGCACCTAACAATTCGTCATATACATGAGACTGAGTAATTTATAGTAATTTATATAATGCTATAACATTTTTTACTTAATGAATAGTATAAACAATTATTTAAATTATATTCAATATTATTTTTAACGTTTTTAGATATAAATTTGGAATTTTGATTTTGTTTATGATAATAAAGATGAAATTTATTTTTATTTTTCATTTTTCATGTCCATCTTGTTCCGTGATATACTTTTTGCACCCAACTCTTCCGTCATATACATTTTGCAGCCAACAATATAGAGTCGTGGGTTGGCATGGCAGAGTCGCGGATTCACATGTTTCAATTTTCATGTCCAATGTGTTAGTGATATACATTTAGCACCCAACACTTTCGTCATATACATTTTGCGCCCAACAATTTCGTCATATACATGAAACTGAGTAATTTATAGAATATTATAACATTGTACCAATATTTATAATAATTTATATAATGTTATACCACTTTTTACTTAATGAATAGTATAAACAATTATTTAAATTTTATTCAATATTATTTTTAATGTTTTTAAATGTAAATTTGGAAATTTGGAATTTTGATTTTATTTATGATAATAAATGTGAAATTTATTCTTATTTTTCATTTTTCATGTCCAGCTTGTTTTGTGATATACTTTTTGCACCCAACACTTCTCCCATATACATTTTGCACCCAACAATTACAGAGTCACGGGTTTGCGGAGTCGGGGGTTCACATGTTTCATTTTTCATGTCCATTGTGTTCTGTTCCGTGATATACATTTTGCACTCAACACTTCTGTCATATACATTTTGCACCCAACAATTTCGTCACATACATGAGACTGAGTAATTTATAGAATATTATAACATTGTACCAAGATTTATAGTAATTTATATAATGCTATAACACTTTTTTACTTAATGAATAGTATAAACAAATATTTAAATTTTATTAGATGTTATTTTTATCTTTTTAAAATGTAAATTTGGAATTTTAAAATTTTGATTTTGTTTATAATAATAAAAGTGAAATTTATTTTTAATTTTCATTTTTCATGTCCAGCTTGTTCTGTGATATACATTTTGCACCCTACACTTCCGTAATATACATTTTTCACCCAACAATTACGGAGTAGCAGGTTCAAATTTTTCATTTTTCATGTCTAACTTGTTCCGTGATATACATTTTGCACCCAACACTTCCGTCATATACATTGTGCACCCAACAATTCTGTCATATACATGAGATTGAGTAATTTATAGAATATTATAACATTGTACCAAGATTTATAGTAATTTATATAATGCTATAACATTTTTTACTTAATGAATAGTATAAACAATTATTTAAATTTTATTCAATATTATTTTTAACTTTTTTAGATATAAATTTGGAATTTTGATTTTGTTTATGATAATAAAGTTGAATTATTTTTATTTTTCATTTTTCATGTCCATCTTGTTCCGTGATATACTTTTTGCACCCAACACTTCCGCCATTTACATTTTGCAGCCAACAATTACAGAGTAGCGGGTTCACATGTTTCATTTTTCATGTCCAGCTTGTTCCGTGATATATATTTTGCACCAACACTTCCGTCATATACATTTTGCACCCAACAATTCCGTCATGAGTAATTTATAGAATATTATAACATTGTATCAAGATTTATAGTAATTTATATAATGCTATAATACTTTTTACTTAATGAATAGTATAAACAAATATTTAAATTTTATTCAATATTATTTTTAACTTTTTAAAATATAAATTTAGAATTTTGGAATTTTGATTTTGTTTATGATAATAAAGGTGAAATTTATTTTTAATTTTCATTTTTACATTTTGCCCCAAACAATTACGGATTCGCTGGTTCACATTTTTTCTTTTTTCATGTCCAACTTGTTTCGTGATATACATTTTGCACCCAACACTTTCGTCATATACATTTTGCACCTAACAATTCCATCATATACATGAGACTGAGTAATTTATAGAATATTATAACATTGTACCAAGATTTATAGTAATTTATATAATGCTATAACACTTTTTTACTTAATAAATAGTATAAACAATTATTTAAATTTTATTCAATATTATTTTTAATGTTTTTAAATGTAAATTTAGAATTTTGGAATTTTGATTGGTGAAATTTATTTTTATTTTTTATTTTTCATGTCCAGCTTGTTCCGTGATATACGTTTTGCACCCAACACTTCCGCCATATACATTTTGCACCCAACAATTACAGAGTAGCGGGTTGGCGGAGTCGGGTGTTCAAATGTTTCATTTTTCATGTCCATCTTGTTCAGTGATATACATTTTGCACCCAACACTTGCGTCATATACATTTTGCACCCAACAATTCTGTCATATACATGAATCTCAATAATTTATAGAATATTATAACATTGTACCAAGATTTATAGTAATTTATATAATGCTATAACACTTTTTACTTAATGAATAGTATAAACAAATATTTAAATTTTATTCAATATTATATTATTTTTAACATTTTTAAATGTAAATTTGGAATTTTGGAATTTTGATTTTGTTTATGATAATAAAGGTGAAATTTGTTTTTAATTTTCATTTTTCATGTCCAGCTTGTTCCATGGTATACATTTTGCACCGAACACTTCCGTCATATACATTTTGCACCCGACAATTACAGAGTCGCGGGTTGGCGGAGAAGCGGGTTCACATTTTTCATTTTTCATGTCTAGCGTGTTTCGTCATATACATTTTGCACCCAACACTTCTGTCATATACATTTTACACCCAACAATTATGTCATATACATGAGACACAGTAATTTATAGAATATTATAACATTGTACCAAGATTTATAATAATTTATATAATGTTATATATTGTTAAAATATTCTATAAATTACCCAGTCTCATGTATATGAAGGAAGTGTTGGGTGCAAAATGTATATGACGGAAGTGTTGGGTGCAAAATGTATATCACGGAACAGGTTGGACATGAAAAATGAAAAATGTGAACCCGCGACTCCGCCAATCTGCGACTCTGTAATTGTTGGGTTACATGGTTTATGTATTAAATATTTCATGTACTATCAAACTTAGATACTAGGAACCTTCGTTAATGTACCAGATATTAATATTTTTTTATAAATTTCAAATAAAACTAATTCGAGAAAACTAAATTATGTATGGATACCACATGTACTGCAACTTGCAGCCCACACATTTACTCCCATTCCAACCTGGCAGGGACTATGTTGTCATGCATCACTTGTTTAAAACAGAGTAGTCTAAACGTTCTTATTTAAAACAGAGTAGTCTAAACGTTCTACTTTTGGAGTTTTTTTGTCACTTTTTTTGTTTGATTTTGCTCGAAATTCTGTGATGAGTGGTTGGATGTGCAGATTTGAGTGGCTAAGTTTGTATAATCCGAGTGTTTCATGGGTTTTTCAGCACCCTGAATCTATTTATGCATTCAAAAAGGTAATTTAAACGACATAAATATATATTTTGTCCAAATTTACATCACCCCATTCCGACCAATTCCTTCCAGAAAACCCAAAAGGTAGAACGTTTAGCCAACGCCATTTAAAACTTGGACAAGGTTTGAGAATTGGTTTCAGAATAATAATCTCTTATTTTTTTCAATGTTTTAAAACTTGGTACAGGGTTTAAGAATAGGTTTTGTAAAGATATGATTTAATATAGAAGGAATATTCTTATCGTGTCCATAAATCAAAGGCTAACATTTAACAAATTAATTTTCTAGCATATCAAAAGATGGTTGTTAGTTATTACTAGAGGTCATTATCGTGATTAGCATAATAATTCATGATAAAATTATTAATACCAACAATTTACTGACATATAAACATAGAATAACCTGTTTACATTAATAATTGTGCATGGGAAGCAATTTTGTGAGTTGACATATATCATTATGGGATTGGTTGGTGGTAAATCTTATTATTAATAATCTAGGTCTTGGAATTGCTCTGAGTTGAAATTTTGATCTTGTTAGGCGGAGAAGCATACCCCTATTGGAAATGGTGAGAATTAATGAGCTTTTAATTACGAATAGGTTTTGTCCATAAATTAAAGGACAAATTAACTTTCTCGCGTATCAAAAAATGGTTGTTAGTCATTACTAGAGGTCATTATCGTGATTAGCATAATAATTACTGACAAAATTATTAATATCTACAATTTACTGAGATCTAAGCACAAAATACCCTGTTTATATTATTAACTGTGCATGAGAAGCGATTCCGTTAAGATGAGTTGCCATTTTAAAGTTTTTTTTACTGTTTGCGGGCTTACTAGAACAACATTTTTTAGGTTTTTATTTTTTTATTGCACGTGCATCTACTACCGATCAGGTTCTTTAATTTGATCATGTGATTAGGTTCTTTACCGAAGTTATGCTTGTGGTTTTTAACTACGTTGGGTTCTATGAAGAAACAATTATGTGATGCAACTATTTTTAGGTTATTTTACTGCGGGTGGGTTTACTGGAACTATGATTTTTACTAGGTAGGGTGTTATGAAAAAGCAATTCCGTAATAATGATGTAACTATTTTGAAGTTATTTTACTGCTGGTGGGTTTAACGAGGATTTTTTAGATTATGAGCTAGGTATCGCACACCGACCAATGAAACTAAAACTAGAACCGAGAGCTTTGGAAGCTATGAAAGAGGAGAAACATCATATGCAAATCGAGTATTTAGACTGGTACTATATATATTTCTTATTCCTTATTTTTAAATTTAATGGTGACAAGATCAATTGTTTTTTAATAATGCAAGGTATTAATCATTTTGTAAAATCTGAATTCATGTAATTTGTTATGTAGTAATAAAAGCATCACCGGAAGGAGGAGATTGTTTTATTGTTATCACTTTCACATTTACCTATGCCATTATCAAATTATCATTTACCAGATTAATGTTGCCACGTTATCCTTTTGTTATCATGTATCCAAATACAATGTCAGGCTAGGCCACGTTTTTCTTTCCGATTATGATTTATCCAATTACACCCTTGGGTTAGCCTGGCCACATGTTGTAATATCCTTGACCTAAATTATTAATTCTTCCTATGTGAAAATGATATGAAACCCTTACAATAATTTGTTCAATGAGGAATATTATCAAACACATGGCAAGCACACATAAATAGAGAAGAATAATATGGCATCTTATTATGAATGGGAGAAACAATACAAATATCTCTAGTGGTTGTAAAAACCATTGCAGAACAAGACTAGGAATATAAACTATTGGTTGCTAGGCATCTACACAATCTACTACAAAACACACAAGGAAACCCGATATGATGCCAACATAGAAACCGAGGCTCTCCAATCCTCCCACTGCTCTACTCCAATATACTTCAAAATCTTCAGAAAATACCACAAGACAAAGATGCCAAATGAACTCTCCTTTGTCTAGATAGGGTGGGTATTGCACCACCGAAACTAAACCAAATGAACTCTCCTTTGTCTAGCTAGGGTAGTATTGCACCACCGAAACTAAACTTGCAGTGGAAGGGTTTTTACCAAAACCCTAACAAAAATGTTAGCCACAAGAGAAATAAATACATACAAATCATAATTCCCAAAAAGGTAGGCTCCCCTTCTATTTATTCTTCTTCTCCAATTCTTCTAGATATTCCTTCTTGACCAAATAAAACCCTCACTTAATTAAAATATAATTATTTATTTTATTTAATATCTCTTTAGGGTTTGATACTTTGACTCCCATTTTTCTTTGTTGACTATAGCCTACGAGAGTTGTGTAGGATAATGAGTCATCAATTGAAGGGGGGCATTATAGTCCTCCCTTCCCATGTATCATCTTCTGCAGGCAACCCCTTCCATATGACCAGATACTCTCGAAAAAATATGTTTCTCAGTTCTCTTTCTCATACATCCACAATCCTTTCAGGTGCCAAAACCAATTGTCCTTCCTCATCTAGCGGAGGAAGATCTGTCGAAGCGATGACTTGTTGGCCCAATGCCTTTTTGAAGTATGACACATGGAATGTGTTGTGGATTCTGCTTCCCTTTGGTAGCTCCAACTCATATTCCACCTCTCCAACTCTCCTAATCACTCTGTAGGGTAAAAAATGAGGTTTCAACTTTTCTACACCACTCTTCTTCAGTGAATATTGTCGGTAAGGTTGTAGCCTAAGAAATACTAGGTCCTTGACCTCAAAACTGTGCTCCACCCGATGCCTATCTGCATACACCTTCTGTTGGTTCTGAGCAACCTACAAGTTCTCCTTTAGGATCCTCAAGATGTCCTGACTTTCCTGCAACCACTCTTTGGTCTTTGGAGCCTTACTCTCTCCAATTGCCAAATCTACAAATGATGGGGCATCATAGCCATATAACGCTCTGAATGGACTCATCACGAAGGACATGTGATGAGTGGTGTTGTAAAAATGATTCTTGAGATGCAACCATTTTATCCATGCTTGTTGTTGTCCTAACACATAGTTCCTCGAGTACCCTTCTACCCATTTGTTCACTATCTCAGTCTGTCTGTATGTCTGGAGGTGATAGCTAGTACTAGGTGTCAACTCCGTCCCATATAACCTGAATATCTCCTGCCAAAACGTACTGAGAAACCTACCTATCCCGGTCATTGACTATGTTCCTCAGAATACCATGGAGTCTGAACACTTCTCGAAATAAAATATCAACCACCTCAAATGCGTTGTATTCTGAAGGAATTGAAAAAAGTGCGCATATTTGGTCAACCTGTCTACCACCACATAAATACAGTCCCTGCCCTGGACTTTTGGTAACCGTGTAATGAAATCCATGGAAATTATCTTCCATTTCCTCTTTGGAATAGGTAATGGTTGGAGTAAACCTGTTGGGTGTGTCATTTCTGACTTGTTTTGCTGACAAGTCCTGCACTCTCTCATGTATCGTAGTACATCCTCCTTAAGATCCTTCCATGAGAATCTCTCTCTCACATGTCTACAAGTCTTCAAGTACCCTGGGTGGCCGACTAAAGGGGCATCATGAACTTCCCTCAAGATCTTATCCTTGAGCATGGATTCAGGGAGATGATAGATCCTCTCCTTGTAGTAGATAATATCATCCACTACTCTGTATCTATCATCCTGGTTGGTACCTTCCATCAACTCACATGCGAATGCATTTTTGGAATATTTCACCAAAAGAGTAAACTTCCAATCTATTGAGACCTCAACAAGGGGAAAGACCGAAGGCCTCCTGAAAAGGGCATCAACAACTACATTCTTCTTTCCCTTAACATATTCAATATCAAAGTCATAGGCTTGTAACTTACTCACCCACTTCTATTGTCTTTCACTCAAATCCTTTTTCTTCAGAAAGTATTTCAATCTGTTGTGGTCAGTCCTCACTACAAAACGTCCTCCCACTAGTTACTGTCAGAATTTGACGAGTGCATGCATAATAGCCAACATCTCCTTATCATAGATGGATTAGAGCCTTTCTAGTTCCCTCAACTTCCTACTCTCAAAAGCTATGGGATGTAGGTTTTGCATTCGTATCGATTTTATCCCTTCTCTAGATGCATCACACTCCAATACAAATGGATAAGATAAATGTGGAAGTGCTAGTACCGGGAAAGTGCTCATTACCTTCTTCATTTGGTCAAATGATGCTTGTTCTTCCCTAGTCCACCTAAATGCTCCATTTTTTGTCAGTTCTGTCAGCGGTGACCCAAGTTGTGAAAACCCTTTCACAAATCGTCTGTAATAGCTGCATATCCCAAAGAATCCTCACAAATATGTGATTAACCCAAGGGTAGGCCAATATAATATTTCCTGGATCTTTTCTTGATGCATATTCACTCCCTCAACACCTATTATGTGCCCTAAATACATGATATCCATCAATCCAAATTCACACTTTGCTTCCTTGGAAAAAAGAGATTGTTCCTTCATAATAATGAGAATCTCATCCACATGCCCCAAATGTTCCCTCCACGTCTTATTGTAGATCAAAATATCATCAAATAACACCAATAGGAACCTTCTAAACTATTTGTTGAAGATATGGTTCATACACGACTGGAAGGTAGTTGGTGCATTAGTCCACCCAAAGGGCATGACCACAAACTTAAAGTGACCATAGTGACATCAGAATGTTGTTTTGTGGATGTCCTCCTCTCTCACCCTGATCAGGTGGTATCCTGATCGAAGATCAATCTTTGAAAAATATATCGCTCTATGTAGCTCATCTATCAACTCGTTAATCCTTGGTACAAGGTATATTTTTTTAATAGTCTTCTTATTTAGATCCTCGTAGTCAATGGACATTCTCCATGTGCCATCCTTCTTCTTCACCAATACTACTGAAGACGCAAATGGACTAGAGCCAGGTTGAATGTATCCCATCTCCAACAACTCTTGTATGGCCTTTTTTAATCTCATCCTTGAACTTTTTTGGGTGCTTGTATGGTGTAGTAATCACTGTCTTGGCCCATTCCTCTAACTCAATGACATATTTGAATCCTTTGTCTGATGGTCTTCCTACTAGTAGTGTCTCAAATACCTTATCATGTTACTCGATAACTTCTGTATGTCTGCATGGTAATGGTGATGATCCTGGGATGGCTTCTACATTGTGACCAAACACTCTACTGCCCATGCCATGTCTCTGTGTCTAAATAGAACCTCCATGCATCTATTGGTGTTGGCCCTTGACCAATTTTTGAGGAAACATTGGTCATGTTTGACCACTTTTGGGACTTTGACATGCCGGTCGAAGATGGAGCGCCCATGTGGAGATGAGATGACGGGATCTCGCTTATTTTGTGGGCTTGTGGACCAAGCAAAGGGTCTACTAGGGTTTATGTAATGGGTTAAGGGATGTCGGCCCATGGGTTTACCCATGATTAGGCCTTTTTGTAAATTTATAAATAAGTAGCTAAGCGATGTAAGAGGTGCGGTTGGCTATGTGTACAATATGTTGTGAGTTACTGATTGGCTTAGTGCATGATTAGTTGGCTTTGAGAAAGAGTGTGTTAAGACTTGCAGAGCTAAGTGCAAGTATTTTGTAGGTTGCATTGTGCACAGACGTTGTATGTAAGGCTTTGTGCTATTGAGGAGTTAGCTCTATGCCTTGACCTAGTTTTGGGGAAGGTGGATCTAGTGCGCTATGTGAAGATAACCTATCCAGTGCGCTATGTGAAGATCACCTATCCAGTGCGAATCTTGGATCTATGGCTTTGTGCATAGGAGAAAATGAATGTAAGAATATTGAGGACTAATAAACAAGAATAAGAAGTTGGTGGACGTAGCCCCACACTGGGGTGAACCACATATATCATGTGTCTTAATGTGCTTTGTGCAATGTGATTTATATTGTTCATTTGCTTAGTGTTGTTGTTACAATGTATGATGAATGCATATGATGTTGTTGCTTAGTGCTTAAATATGAATGAATGCTAGATCTAAGCTAGTGCTATGTACTAAGTG
This sequence comes from Picea sitchensis, assembly GCA_010110895.2. Taxonomy (NCBI): domain Eukaryota; kingdom Viridiplantae; phylum Streptophyta; class Pinopsida; order Pinales; family Pinaceae; genus Picea; species Picea sitchensis. The sequence goes on from SNQJ01S0084890.1 coordinate 18,562, forward strand.
ATTATAAGTACTCGATATTTATGGTTACTGCGTTGATCTGTAATAAGGATTTAATCTGCGATGTAAATGAGATTCAAGAACTAATGCATATTGTTGTCTAAGTGCTTTGTTAGTGTTGTAATCATAGATCTATGTCCCATCTTGGTTATAGACACATGAGTCCTACAATCCCCCCCACCTCTACCTTGGGTGAGACTTCATCTACTTCACAGGTGTTTCCGAAAGGGTAGGTAGTTAGGGTTTTGTTGGTGCGTTGTTGAAGCGTTGAACCCTGGGTTTGCCCCCGTGCCAACAAATGGTTCCGTTGATGGGACCTGAAACTGTGATTGCTGGGAACTGAAGAAAAGAGAAACCTCTGTGCATAGATCTATTGTTGTAGTGCACAACATTCTACTTGACTTGTGAATGCCCTAGTACATGTCCTATTTGTCTTTGTTGTAAAGATATTGGTTATGAGTTTGAGGATTTACCAAGGATGATTGCTAAAGTTGAAAAGATGAACACGAGACAAGAAAACTATAAATAAGGTCAAGATACTAAGGATATCTTAAATAATCATACAAAAAAGAGACAGAGACTATGTTAATACAGCTAAAAGAAGTAATGTATGATCACAGAGACATCAGTTTACCAGAGATCCTCAAAGAAAACCAACGCATAGTTACAAGAATAAAAGACTTCGACATAGACTGCGTATTGGATGAAGAAACATATGTGAACATTATGCCAGAAAACACTTGAGAAATTTTGGGAAAGCCTGCTATGGTACCTTCATTGGGAATGATAGGCGTGTTTAAATGAAATATAATAACCCTATGTGGAAGAGTTACTAATGTACCAATGATTTCTCATGAAATATCGACTAAAGAAGAATTTGAAATCATTAAGTTTGTTGAGAAGAATGCCCATTTTCCACTTTTGTTAGGAAAGAATTGGATTGAAAAGGATCAGATCAGAAGGAAATATGAGGAGGAAGCCACAGAAAAGAAAAAGAAAGAAATAAGGGATCTCATAGCTAGAAGAATATATCAACTGATAGAAGAACGAGAAGTTGAGTCGAAGCAACAGAATGAAAGAGAAGTAGTTGTCAAAGTAGAAATATCGCAAAAAGATATGAAGGACCTATCCGTGCAAGAAAGAAGAATACCCACCCTGGAGTTAATAAGAGAAGAGGTATTACCTTTGAACCCTTTGAAAGAACGTCAGCAACACGAAGTCACTATGCTAAGAAAATATAGGAATAAGAATGGAAAGAGGAATCCAACAACTCAGACCGCAGGAAATAAGGAAAGGAAGCTCAATAAGAAGAAAGCCAAGTTAGAAATACTACAAGAAATTCCATAGAAGACCTCGTAGGAGATAGATCTACAGAACTTGAACCTCTTCAGAACAACAGAACCACACAGAATGGGACTTCACCATGATGAAGCTATATGACCATTGGGAGGCGCCTCGACCGTTAGAATAACGCTCCAGAATGGCTATAAACACAATTATTGATGGAAATAACATCGTTGGAATATTGAGACCGCACCCTAAGAGACAAATTTGTATTGATTGAGTCATTCCTTCCCGTTGGAAGAATCCTTTATGACACTTGCTTATTTAACCCGTCGGATGCTACACCAGGACCACTTTTTGCTACCCGTGATTATTCGAGCTAAAAAATAATCAATTGCATGCCACATTGTGATTTCTATACCTCGCCATCCATTTGATTACCTCGCTTATCCATTCTCCTACTCGATCTATTTGGTTACAAGTGTGAATGTTGGGTGAATCTAGCGTGTTAGAGAAGTCTGTAGAGGAGATTCTCATGGAGCTCATGGCTGAGAAATTCATGTCTATAGGAATACAGGCATCGTCGAATTGGGGACTGCAAGCATCCCCTCGACTGGACGTCGTTCTATCCGACCCGCGACTGAGAAGCGAAGCAAGCACCACAATGATATGGCTAAGGCAAAGAAGATCCCGTTGGTCTTGCCTGAATACATACCGCCTTTGGCTGGCACAGTTACCTGTGACAGTATCCCACATGACTTCGAGTACACGTTGATCATTGCATACACCCTGAAGGGGATACGTGTAGTTGGACCCCAATTAGGACAGATCCTAGCCTTAAAGAACAATGACTTCAACCTTGGATACTGGAAGAACTATGCGATGCTTGTGCTGCATAGGTATCTAATGAAGACGACTGGGAAGAAGCCACACATAGTCTCCCAGCCGTGGATAAATGAGCTTGCACAATAAACGATCCTGAACGTGATGAATATCCCTCACTTTGATCAGCACCAGGAGGTTAACGCTTGCGTTAAAATCCTCCTGTCATGTTATAACGAAGGATATCTATGGCTCGAAAGACGCGTCACTATGCATCTGATGTTGATCCACCTCATCACAGGACTGAGCATGAAGGGACTGGACCCTCAACAATTCTATCCAAGGAAGACTTCAGATCGCTCCCTGGCACAACGCATAAAGGAGGACTATGGCAATGTAGAAAAGGGAAAGCGAGGCTACAAGGTAGCCTCCCTCTAGGATGGCACAGTTCGCCTAGCCTGTCAGCTTATAGCTAGCAAGATCGTCAGAAAGAACCGTCTGACGCAGATCACTGGATTTGTAGTAGACCTCGCATGGAAGTGCGTAGAAGGAATGAAAATGAACTAGGCGAGCTACCTCATTAACGAGCTCGAGAAAGACTGTCGTGAAGCACAGGATCATGGCTACAAATTCCATTTCAGTTGGTTACTGGTATTGATCGCATTTGTCGCTTGGTAGATGTTGGAAGGAGCGACATTCCCAGAAGTTGAGCCATCGGATCCGTTGACGCAAGTTTCTCCACCTTGTGGTATACAAATGACATGTAGAAGCAGTGGCAGTTGAACACTGTCTTCCATGCTTTCTACCTGCAGCTAAAGCGTGCTATTGAGGCATTTCCATGCATGACACCGAATACATTGCACCAGTACAGACTGCTAGTGAATTTCTGTGCAGATCGAAACTTTATCTACATCACTGCGCGTAAGGATGAACTCAAGGAGGAGCTACAATCCTACTATAAGCTAACTGACGAAGACATGGAGGAGATCACCAAAGAATGGCCAGTAGAATTCCTTGTACCGATGGAATATGTAGAAATCTCTGATCCTGACATCATTGGAAGTCCCTTGGTCACCTGGGTCGAGCATGATGGATAGAGCAGCGCGAAGAAAAAGAAGAAAGAGATAGAAGTCTAGAGCATAGAAAGTGATGAGGAGGACAATGCCTCAGAGGAAAATAGACCTAACTCAGGAGGAGGAGATGAAGTGACCCAAGAAGAAGGAGGGGAAGAAGGAGAAAAGGAAGGAAAAGGTGAAGTTACACTGTCGAAGGATCCTCCTAGTGAGGCCAAAACATTGAAGAAAAGGAAGGTTTCTCCGCAGAAACGCTTAGCCAAAAAGAAGACCCGTGCCAATAAGCCTCAGTCGAAGAATGTGCTCACAGAGGATGATGTCAGTCTAATCATCACAGCTATGGAGGATGCTTCAGAGGAAATCTTGCAGAGACATGGAGCGAAGCAGGAAACACTCTATGAAAGAATAGAGAAGGATATGAAGGAGATACAACAATCCATTCACTCAAGCCGCACAATATCCACTTCGCCTTCTTCGTCAAAGATTGCAAAATTAGGGGATGAGCCCGCCCAATTACAAAGGATAGTAGATGCAAAAGAGGCTCGACTTCATCGAGTCCATGAAGAGAAGGAAAAGGCTACAGATGCCTTGAAGAAAGAAAAGGAGGAGGTCTTAGAGCAACTAAGAGTTACGCAGTCTTGCGTAACCACCTACGAGAAGGAGAAAGATGAAATTCGGGTTGTGTTCGAGGAGGACAAAGCGAAGATGCAGAAAGAAAAAGACCAGTTGCTCACAGAGTAGGCTGCGGTCAAATAGGAAGTGACTAAAGCACTTAGCTCTTTGTCAGGGTTGGCACAGGAGGAAGAAGAGTTAGTCGAGATTCAAGTGGGGAAGCTTGCTGAGGCCATTCAGCAGCCTCAAGCAAGAGTAACAGAGTTAGACATCCAAGCAGTGTTGAGCACTCCACAAGAAGTGCACAATCAGAGGAAAGAAGTTGTCAAGAGTGCAGTTGGGAGGATCATGACCCTCGCCTTAGAATGTAAGAAATTGAGTGATCAAAGTGCACAAACCTATGAACGTCTCGCAGAAGATCCAGAGCTGAGGAAACTGGAAGCACAACTACAAGAGGTGCAACAACTAGAATCCATAGTCCAGGCATAGATGAAGCTACTCACTGCGTTCGAGCGAATGAAGAGATCGCAGGAGCAATTCTCAGTCCAACAGTAGGTTACTGTCATCTAGAGTAGAGTCATGGAGACTACACAATGACTACAGCCGGTGCAGGACGAAGCCTGCACGATTTTTGAAGAGATTGAAGGATGAGACTAGCAGCTAGACCAAGTGGTTGCGACAGTGGAACAATGCATGAAAGGGCCTGTTACAGAGAAAGTGATTCAAGATTTCGTTGAGCAGGAGGGTCTAGTGAAGCAGTAAGTCGAGGCAGCTTGAGCTAAGCTCGAGGCCTTTGAAGCAGTGTTGCCCAGATCTGAGTGACTCAGGATGAGTCACATGTGAGTGTTGGGGGCCTGTTGGCCCTTGACCAAGTTTTGAGGAAACATTGGTCGTGTTTGACCACTTTTGGGACTTCGATAGGCTGGTCGAAGATGGAGCCCCTAAGCAGAGCCGAGATCATGGGACATCGCTTATTTTGTAGGCTTGTGAACCAAGTAAAGGGTCTACTAGGGTTTATGTAATGGGTTAAGGGATGTTGGCCCATGGGTTTACCCATGATTAAGACTTTTTTTAAATGTATAAACAAGTAGCTAAGCGATGTAAGAGGTGTGGTTGGCTATGTGCACAATATGTTGTGAGTTACTGATTGGTTTAGTGCATGATTAGTTGGCTTTGTGCAAGAGTATGTTAAGACTTGTAGAGCTAAGCGCAAGTATTTTGTAGGTTTCTTTGTGCACAGACGTTGTATGTAAGGCTCTGTGTTATTGAGGAGTTGGCTCTGTGCCTTGACCTGGTTTTGAGGAAGGTAGATCTAGTGCACTATGTGAATATCACCTATCTAGTGCAAAGCTTGTCTCTATGGCTTTGTGAATAGGAGTAGATGAATGTAAGAAGATTGAGGACTAATAAAGAAGAAGAATAAGTTGGTGGACGTAGCCCCACACTGGGGTGAACCACGTATATCTCGTGTCTTAATGTGCTTTGTGCGATTTGATTTATGTTGTTCATTTGCTTAGTTTTGTTGTTATAATGTATGATGAATGCATCTGATGTTGTTGATTAGTGCTTAAATATGAATGAATGCTATATATGAGATAGTGCTATGTGCTAAGTGATTAGAAGTACTTGATCTTTATGGTTACTGCGATGATCTGTAATAAGGGTTTAATTTGCGATGTAAATGAGATTCATGAACTAATGCATATTGTTGTCTAAGTGCTTTGTTAAGTGTTGTAATCACAGATCCGTGTCCCAGCTTGGTTGTAGACACCTGAGTCCTACAACCCCCCCTACCTCTACCTTGGGTGAGACTTCATAAGCTTCGTAGGTGTTGCCGAAAGGGCTAGTAGTTAGGGTTTTTTTTGGTGCATTGTTGAAGCATTGGACCTTGGGTCCTCCCCTATGCCAACTATTGGATACAACCTTGGGTTCTCATGATGACATACCCCTCATGATAACTCGTTGACCCCTACTGTCTATGAATTTGATCCTCATCTCCTAATAATTCATTTTGAAGTCTCCAAGGGAATATAGCCATTGTACTCCCAATACCATATTGGTGTCTACTAATTCCACCACATAAAAGTCATCAGTCAACGTGTAGTTTCCCAATGTCACATCCAACCCTCTAATCCTCAAGGTACACATCATGTTGTACCCATATGTAACTACTACTTCAAACCCCCCAAATTACTCTGTGGGAATTTGTCTCTTGGTAACTGATCCGGGAGGATTTTCAAAGTCGACAGATTCCAATCGACTTCAATTGCATCCAACCTAGTCGAGACAACAAAGAGTTCACAGGGAGATTTTTTGATGCAGTTGAAATGAGGTTCACTAGACTTCATATGCTAGGGATTTATTCTTGTTGATGTTTTGGGGAAAATGGCATTGTAAAATGATTAATACATGAGATAGGGTTCTCATAATTGTGTATTTTTCATTATTTTAAAAGGGATTATTTGGTGCAAAATCCATGTTGGCTTTCAGTCCCTAGTCTCAAGGAGATTCCTATGGGGATTTGAGATCATCAAGGATGGTTGAGAGATATGCTCCAACCAAATCCCTTGAGATATTCCAAGATCCTAATTTAGGGGATATTGAGAGATATTATCTCCATGAAAATATTGAGGTGGTTTAGATGGAGATGTTATATAAACCCTTCTTCGGGGTCAGAAGGGGAGAGAGCTTGTGTAAATCTTATTAAGAGATTATTGATTCAAAGGATGTCTTTGTAAAGGAGAAATAGGTTGTAGGCTTGTTTGTGTATCCCCTTTCAAGCATAATCAATATAGAAGGTTCATGGGATTCATGAATCCAAAGACATAGACAGGGGGTCTGGTCAAGTCTGTTATCACATTGTTGTCTATGTTGTATGTGTGTGTATGGATGAATTATTCCTTGGATAAGTAGAGTTTTTATTTATAAACATTCACAATAGTTTGACAATTTTATGTGATTATTTCCTTAATGAAGCATGGTTAATTAATCAAATTTCCCTTATGCACATGCAATTTCATCAGTAAAAGATCTTATTTTGAAAATTTGGATGTAAGAAGGTTCTCACCAATTTTTCAGATCAAGTGGTATCAGAGCAGGTCTGACACTTTTACAGATTGAGAATATCATCATGGGAAAAGGATTGAAGAAAGGATGGCTTAAAGAATTGGAGGAGATAAATCAAATCATTCCAGCAGAGAATGCAAAACTCAAAATACTTCTTCAAGTTTTAGAAGAGAAGCAAGAGCTTCAAGAAAGAATGAAAACCAAGGATGACCTATGGGCCAAAATCCAGAATGGTGAAAAAGTGGAGGACAAAGAAGAGTCCATAATGCAAAGGAGACTGCCATCCACCTTAGATGTACAAAATCAAACTGAGGTATGTAGTGAAAGTGTTTCATTGATCCATATTTTATTAGCAGAAAAAAATGAATACAAATTATTAAAATATGCTTAACACATAATAACAAAGATCTAGTAAAACTAGTTTTCTATTCAATAAGGAAATGAGTTGAAACTGTAAAACACAGCGGAAAGCAAGCTTGCTGGAATGGTGGCGACTTATCTCTCAGAAGAGATGTGGCAGCTATGCTCATTCGCAAGAAGATCCTTACAATGAGGCTCTGAAGGCCTTTTTTATAATAAACATGAATGCCAAAAACCCTAGACATCCAAAAACCTAACCCTAGGAGATGAAGTGACAAAAGTCATGTGGGCCCCGTTTGGGTAAGTTAGTACATGAACTTCCTGGGGTCGTAACTTTTTCATACGATCTTCGTTTTAGGTGAACGATAGCCCAATGGAAAGGTCTATCCGAGGAATACACATTTTTATGCTATCTATCATAGGTCATTTTCCATTGTGGAAAGCCCTAAAAATGTTGTTTAGGGCCTCAAAACGACCTCGCAAGTCAGGGACCCGAAAACTAGGAAAAAAAACTGCCAAACTGGAAAACTGCCAAAATGAACCATTTGGAATAGGTGGGAGGCCACCAACATCCATATGGATGATTCATCATGTTCTCTTTTGTCACATTATGCTAATAATGTTGGCATGAATCTCCTCACGAAGATGCGATACCGAGGAGGTGGAATTGGCACTAATGGCCAAGGAGTCACTCATCCGTTGGAGGTAGTACCAAGACCACCATTTGAAGGCTTGGGTTATGGACAGGAATAGAAGTGAGAATGTTCAAAGGTTGTTGAAGCAAAGTGTGCCTCTTCACCATCAAATTCTAACAAGGAAATCAAGCCACCTATTCCTCATCAGAATAAGAACTAGTCAGGAAAGTATAAAGGACATTTCAATTCTTTTCTTGCATATAAGAAAAGTAATTTGTGTTTTATATCTTATAACCGTGATGTAGCTAAGCGTCATATGAAGAAAATTTGGGTTAATAAGATTGATGTGTCCAATGGAAGTAATACAAAGAAGAAACCACACCTTCCAAGTCCTGTCAGGAATGCACGGTTGAATGTAAAGCAAAGGAATTTTTATAGTTATTGCAAAATCAGTGGCCATTGGGAGAAGAAGTGTTGGAAGTTACATCCCGAAATCTGCTACAAACCAAGAAACATGAAGGATCCTGTGAAGAAGGAGGTTCTGTCAACCATTGTAAAATCACGACTACAAGAAGAAAGTGCTTGGTGTTGGTTGGGTAAGAAGTTGATGATATTTTTGCAAGTTTTATTTCTGCTATTTTGGAAATTTTCAAGTTATATGGGGGCAGGTATCTTCCCTAATGAAGAAAAAGGTCAAAATTTTTATGTCTCGAGTTCTGGAACTAACTATTCCGTATTGAAAAATTCATTGAAACGATTCCAATGCCACTTGAATCGTGTCGAATAGACTCGTACAAGAATTTTATGTAACAATGAACCTATTAATGTTACGAATAAAAATTCTTTGTTCAAACTCCCAACCAGATACATCGTTGAGCGGATGGAGCTTCAAAATCCATTCTAAAGTCAACTCATTGATCAGGTTGTGTTAACCGTATCTGTGGGTTCATCCTTCAACCAATTTTTTTTTAAATCTTGTGAAGATCTTGTGCATATTTGTGTTGGGTACGATTTGAGATATCCCAATATATTTCATCAAGAAGCAATTGTGTTTCAACATATCATTAACAAAAGGAGGTTCACATTATTTTGATGGGTCTCGATACAACCAATAATTGGAAAATCAGAGGGAATCGTTCCGAGGATTGCAAATAATTTTGTCGACAATAATATGGCGAGATTAAATCGTCAACAATTATGGTAGTATACTACTGTCAAGGCCACCCTTAACACTAAAACATGATATTATATGGATTCACAACAACAGTATGTGTTTCTTCTTCATGCTTATCAAATGGTGCTACGGGTAGAATCCATCTATTTTCGTTCGAAGGAGCAGTCATTGGACGTGGATGAAATTTCACAAAGCCTATATGAACCTACGTGGGAGAGCATGTGATGGTTAGAAAATTTTGTGTTTGCGTCCTCCCTCGGTGTTAGGGTTTGGTATCAAAGATGAGATGTGTTGAGGAAAAAATATGAAATGATCTTACTCAAGAATTTTCAGATTCTACTTGGCTAAAGAAATATAGACGAGAATATCACCCTATGTTTATAGCCATGAAAATAAATCCTAACTCACAAGTATTTATTACAAGTGCTTAGGTTATTCTTTTCACAATTAAAAGCTTGCTGGAAAATTCATTTTAATGTGATTTTATGAATATAATAGTTGCTGAAATAAATGTAGAGATAGAAGTAAAGACACCAAGATGATAATCAAGATAGATGAGACATAAAGAAATCCTTTATTTCATTCCAATTCACCAAAGAGTCATTCTTTTTACAAAATTTCATGCAGAAATTTCGGACCAAAGTCAAACTTAGACATCCCCGATGGAACATACAAAAGGACCTCTAACAGAAAATAAAAAACTAAACTCTTAAAGATGGATCAACTTGCCACATATTGCTTCCCACTCGAATCTACACAATAGCCTTTGTCAGTCATGAAAACTATTTTACAAACAAAAAAGTATACACAAACTATCAAAGATAGATCAACACCTCTAAAAAACAAGTGTCTGAATGATGTAATCCATCCCTGAATCTTGTTGTCTATAATAAGACCCTGCTATCATAAAAAAGGATTAGGCTTGTGATAAATTAAGGAATGAATGGAAACTGAACTATCTCAACATAAAATCAAAGATCAAACCTTAGTATGCTTCTCCTTCTATCCTACTCTTGTTCCTCCCTTTCCTTTTTCCTTTAAGCAAATCAGAATTGGTTGAAGTAGTTGAACCACCTCATTAGTTAAGTTAATTAAAAGAATCAACCACATTTTTAGTTAGGGGGAAAATTAATAATCATAATAAGGGTTATAAATAAATAATAACTAGTAGGTGGGACCCCTTGTGACTCCCTTTAGCTCTTAAAAATCATACTAGTTAATTAAGCCAAACACCCCTCCTTGTGACTCCCATCATCATATTAACATTTGACAATTTATCTCAAAATATTTGAAATTATTTTCAACAAAATATATTACTCATATATCCAAAGAAAACATGTTGTCCAAATTTTCTGAAGTCAACTGTCATCAACAATAAATAACATAAAAAACTCAAAAACCATATTTCCCACTCTGAGATGCAATCTTTCCTTGATTGCTGTTGTCACCCTTCGATTTTCCTGTATTTTCCTTTGGCTGCGCTGAGCCTTTAGGCCTAATCTCATTGATCACGTGAGAACAATCATCCCTCAAATGCATTCAGGAAGACACAAATTTATCAGAGCCATTGGAGGGTGAGGAAGGGGCAACAATGGCTTTTCCTTTGTCAAGGGAATGATGGGCCTCGATTTTCAACCTTTTTCTCTCATGAGGGGACTGAACTGGTGAGTGGATAGGTGGAGCTTAAGCAATCTGGTCAACAGGCGGGGGAGAAGGTAAGGACAAATTGGGTTAGCCACGATGTTGGGAGACTGTCGGTTGGACAATCTCTTGCCATCCATCATTTTCAGGAACCTCGAGTTGCAATGAGACATGAGGGGGCACATGAATACCAGGGGCTTGTGGAGCTTGGAAAGGAGGCCTTCCAGGCCTAGGTTGGACCACTCCTTGCCCAATCCAATTGAAAAATCTATCCTAAAACAACTGGCCTAACTCTTGTGAGTCAACACCAAAGTGTATGGAGAATCTTGGCCTTCTTGGGCCTTTTTTCCAATTGACTCTCCCTCGACTGCCTCTGCCATGCCTACCTCGGCTGAAAAATCTCATTCATGCATGCATGATTGATTAGAAAATAGTCCTTTTAACAACCATACATGAAAACTCTTTAAAAATACGAAATATATTTTGGCTCAGCAACATATCAGACTCATGCAATCCAATCCATACAAATTGTTTAACCGTTGTCGATCAAAAGGGGCTGAACAAAAGGTTTTTGGGATATACGATGGACTTGTATTGAGCGAAAAATGATAAAATGAGGGGGAAAATAAACATGGTTACTGCTCAAAGACAACAACAATCAATTGTAATGCAAACCAAATAAAATATCGATGTGATCCAACCACGAAAATGCAACTTCAAACTACTTTAATACAAAATTCTTCTTGACTGTAATTAAATTTTAGAACATGGAGTGAAAAATGAATGTGGGAAGGCGATGGGATTGTAATTAGTGAAAAGAGAAATAATGATAGGGAAAGAGAGAGGATATTGTTCATAAAATTAATTTAGTAATTCATAAAACCATTCTGTAAAAGGAAATAACACCAACCAAATGACCACTGTGACCCAAAAAACAATTTCTGTGTACAGTTCAAGCAATCATGTGCATTAACTTGCTCCCTGTTTCTAATCAAATATTTAACACGGTGTCATCAAAACAAGACAGTATGCATTCCACAACATCTTGTAGGGGAGCTCTTTTCATCTCACTTATCCATTTAATATTTTAAAACACTTCCCAAATGAATAAACAGTAAACTATTTCCACTCTGTTCAACATCAAAATCAACCACTGCCCACAAATTATTTCAATCACCAAATACAAACTCAAAGGTCGTACTCGATTTTGTCTTTTAATTCATTTAATAATTAAATTTTCAATGAGGTTATACTGTCACAGACCCTGTGCCCGCTTTTGCTATGAAACATGATATTCATCATTACACATAACAGACAACCAAATGCAACCATCAATATTTTAAATGCAAAGATCTTGACTTGCCATTTAAACTCACGGACAACCATCACCATTCAACACATGCTATATTGTGGAATACACAGACATCCGACAAAATGCAAGAGCATTTCCATGACTGTACAGGTTCAATCACTCTGAATCTAAACATCCACAATGTTGGGTTATCAATCCAATACAATGAGACAACAACAACATGCCCGATCTTATAACACAAGTCAATCAAATTGCAGCAAAGCCATGTTTAGAAACCCGTGAACTTCTCTAATGGCGCAATCACATAATATCGATAAAAAATATAGTGGATAGCCATGCCATAATTACCACGATTGCAACATTCCATTTGACAATTTTAAAAAGCGTAGTCATAGTAATTATTAACTCAACCTATTGTGTTGTAGGAACGCCACACATACCCACACATCACACATGAAGCATCACTATGCATTAACCAATTGTAAACTAATGTTGGGTTACCAATTTAACCATTCCAATGTAAGAGACAACGACCGTGCATTCAATCCAATTCACCATGCTGAGTTTATCCATTTTATTATAATAACAAATGCAATGACTAGATACCAAAACCAACACCATTGTCAACATAATCAACAGAGACGAGCCAGAAATCGAGAACTGTCGACAATACACCAACAACTCATAACAACCAACAGTCTACCTAACGACCATAACAGTTTCCTCTATCAAAACTCGAGCTTGAGAAAACGAGGGTTTGCTCTCTGGACCAACAAAGGGAGACATGGAGTCGACTACCATCATTGGGTGAGAAACTCTTTAACCAATGGTGCACACACAGGGTATACCATAATTAACGTCACATATGGGATGATAATTCCCGTGATAGGAGAGACTATGAGCAGAGGAGCAAGGCTTCACTCTGGTTCTATGAAAACACTAAGAACACGCACGGTATAACCCTCGTGGGTTTCCCAATCAACCCGAGAATGATGAGATAGGACAGGGCTAAGAAATAACAGTCACCTTAAGAAAGCCCTTTGGAAAACGACCATCAAAACCCACTGCACAACATTAGTAACATGAGCAAACTCATACCCAAGTGAAGCAAAGCACAGTGACACAAGGTGTTCAAAACCCCATAACAACAAAAGACTGGGTATGGAATACGAAGGCGTGGAGACCACTAGCCACTCTAAACAAATGAAACCCTTCGACTAAAACCAACAAGGATGAAAGAGAGCCTTTATGGCTGCCAACACTCAGAATGACCAATAACTCTGTGACTTCAAACTTTATTGCAATGAAAACCACCAACGATTCATTCCAGAAAAATATCACCAATTAACATAGTTGCCCGACTCAAGGAAAGCACAAACCAATACATATCGAGCCACTATCTATTTCATAACCAGAGCAATTTCATGGATGGCCAAAAAGACATACCTGTAACCAAGAGCAACTTAAAACGTGAATTGGCTAAATGATTCTCCCTCTGCTTGAAAGTCAGAGAATAACCACGGAAAACACAGTTTAATAGTAGCCCGACTAGGGTGGCGACCAGTGGAAAGAGTAAGGGTGATGCGCAGTAAGTGCATGTCGCCTCCAACCCTAGACAATTAATTTATTAGTACATGCCAACCAACTCCCCATTAAATCCTTCAATTAAACCATTTATCGAAACCATCACCCACTAATGGCCAATAGCGCGACCCATAATCATATTTATCCATTTCCAACTTATAACATAAATCAACCATGTTCCATATAACTCAACAAATCACATAACTACTAGCTTATTGCTAGGGCTAACAACAACCATTTAAATTTCAATGCATGTAGCATAAGAGCATAGTTTGATCTCTTCCTTTTGCATTTTTCTTAGGTAGATTTTATTTCTTTTCAATTGCTCTTATGTGTTGTTGCTAACACGTTTATTATGCAGGTGTCACAGTAAGGAATCCATGAACATATAGAAATGATAACAATGGATAACATAGGCCATCGTAACATGAAATTAGATCCTAGAGAAGGAGAAACAACATATAACATGCCTTATCCACCATTTAATTGTCGCAATTAGAACCAACACATAATAAGCCCAATCCATCACCAATAAAAAGAAGATCTCATCAACCATGTAAGTAGTGTCGAACAATGGCACAAAAATCAAATAAGAGCCAAATATTATTTCCCAATCTACAAGGGGGTCCCACCTACTAGTATTATTTATATTGTTAGCTTATAATAATAGGCTTTAGCAATACTTTGTGGGTGAAAAAAAATCGTTGCGATTTTAATCGTCAACAAAATGGCGACTCCACAGGGAAATTTGTTTTCAACAGATTTAGAACTCAGAACTCATGGTTTTGCATACCAAGAACGACAGGTCAGGAATATATAAATAGGAATATTATGCAATAGGGGGGAGTGAGCGGATTTAATGGAAAAATGACCTGGAATTTGAGAATAACTCATGAAAAGTGTTAAGTGTTAAGAACCAAATATCAATATAGCATAGAAAAACCTTAGAATAATTACTCAATGTCTTGAAAAAGAGAGAAACTCAGATAATAAGCCTCTTCGAGGGGGCAACCTCCTTATTCCCACATAAATGTACAATTACAAGATGATACAAAAATGAAAATGTCTCCTTGGTATATATAGGATACTAGGAGGTATAACTACAACTAATGGACTAAAGCCGACATAAATAAAATAACATTACTAATATAATATGCCCTAATTAAGGGGTAATGAGCCACTATTTAGGGCTTAACATGCCCCTCCCCTTGAGACAAGTGTTATTTGTAACACTTGAGTAACTTTGGATGCTTTTATATAAAATACTCATCTTCCCAAGTGGAATCTTCAGCCGATAGTTTCCTCCATTTAATGAGATATTATGAAATGGATCTATTCCTCAACTGGCGAATTCTTGTGTCAGTGATGGCTTTAGGATCCAATATGATTTTTTCTTCCTCGTCAAGTTTTGGCAATATAGTTTGAACTAGGATCTTGTCACCTATAACCTTCTTTAAGAATGAAACATGGAAAACTGGGTGTACTCGTGAAGATGCAGGAAACTCCAATTTGTATGCCATAGTACCAATCTTTTGCAACACTTTATAAGGGCCATAGTACTTTGGTGATAATTTATTATCCTTCTTGGCTTGCTTGAGGGACATC